>MU134299.1:235639-295913 GCA_015039355.1 Ramaria rubella | reverse complement strand
GTATAGAGTGTGAGTCCGACTCACAACTGTGGACGTTCTTGTATCCACTTAACTACTATATATATACGTGAGTACTAGTCCACGTGACCCCTACACGACTGGTAGTGACGAACCTTAAATCAAAAACAAGAACGAGTGTTTGTCCGATACGAGTTGTAGACAGTACTTCTACTAGTCGTCGTACTTACCTAGAACTCCCTCCACGTCTAATAAGAGATTCACGAAGGACGACACGTCTCTTCGTACAAACCCAAAATAAATTAAAGAAACTTATTAACCCCTACAACTACACCCTTACTAAAGAGTGAAAGTGTTTACGTCGAACTTCATGAGTGTCAACGAGTACTAAATAAGACTCTTAGTATGGTCATGTCCGACACCGACAAATACATGTTACATGTAGGAAAACAAACACCCCCAGTCCAAACTATATATTGTATTGTATATCAACAACTATACGTAACGTTTATGAATGATAAGTTCGGGATGTTACGATGGACTCGGATAAACTATGGAGATACAGTCACAGTAGCGACTAGGTAAAAGTGGTTTATTAACTTACATACAGGTTAGAGACGAGGAGTGGAGTCGGGTCCGTGATCAACAATGGGACATAGTGTTCAGATACCATGTAACCAATAAATAAGGTAACCACATGACAGATAGGAGTATAGGAGTAATGTCCTGGACCTGAACCACACAAGGATAGACACATGTGTTCAATCAGGTTATCAACAACGAGTATTTGGAACGACATGTTAAGTCACAGACGATGACACCAGTCTTTACCGTACGTGTGGTTCATATTCGGATGTTCTGAGACGGTTTCAACGTACACACTCGTACAGTACCTCGTCGGTACCTAACCAAGTGTCCTATGTTATTATGTTTCGATACTCGAGTATATACTATGCTTACTCGTGTAATCCTGAATATTTACGATTGTTACGATTAATTTATTTGTACGTTATTTGTACGTTTCTTATACTGTCTCTTACACTTACCTTGATTTCTTCTAGAATACTGTTATGTTTTAGAAACTTACCTAGGAACCTACGGTACTTGGTCAACTGACGGATTATTCCCTTAGTAGAAAAAACGGTGCACCTCATCGACTCTCAATTGTTTTTCAATCGGGGCAAAGTATATGTAAAAAATGGGGTTGCATAAGGTAACAGAAAGCTACCTTAATTGCTCTCCTCAAGAAACCAAATACACCAACTATTTGGTAGTGCTAGAGTCATTGCCAATTTGGGAATCCATAGTCAGACAAGTGACGTATTAGCTGTATGCAATGTACAGCTAATATGTCATGAGAATATCTCACACCCATTATGTAAGTTGGTGATGAGAACACAAAGTTGAATAGATTTACAAGTACTCTAAAACCAATGCAGAAGGAACATTAAGCCATGTCATTATTCGACAACTACTAGTCAATCGAGTCTTTGTAAAACAATGACAGCATGTCAATTGTTCTACATATCCATGAATTGTCTCCAAAGCGCTCACAGATTAGGTTATTGCATGAGCTGTGGCAGAGATGTTGACAAGTTTGGTGAGTGCAGGTATGTGGCGTTTTAGGGGTATGGTACACTGTGGGTGAGCAGGGAGGTGCCATCGTTATGACAGGAGATGGCGAGGAGGTGCAGGTACGTGCCAGCGATGAAGCGGTGCTGCTGTGGGTGCCACAAACAATGTGTGGGCTTGCAACGGTGTCAGCACAGTTGTTCATCGTCCTGGTCATCATGGAACGCGATGATGTCGCAAATTCATGCCCGGGAGTACATGTGGGGGCGACGGCAGCATCCTCCTCATGACCTTCTGCCCCTTCTGCTCCTCTCTCCTCTCTCCCCTCTCCAATTCGGTGTCAACACACGAGACTGCTCATGTGCAGGTCGTGGTTGGCGTCAGCAGTCCCTGTGGTATGGCTCGCGAATGGCAGGCGGTAGGGTCCTGCAGGGGTCCACTGGGGCTGTGGATGGTAGAGTGGAACCCTGTGGGGGTGCAGGTGGTCGAGGTGGCATGGGGTGTCGCGAGCTGGTGATGCGCGCGTGATGGTGTGCGCACGTGCGGGGAGTGGACACTATTACTCTGGGTGCAATTGCTGCAGCAGCAATATTTGTGAGTTCTTCCCACTGTTCTCTTCTACAGCATATTAATATTTAAATGTAATCCCAGGCACATTTTGCCCTTTTGGCCGATATTCAATTACAGCCAACTGGCGCCTCAACATGTATTCCGTATCAAGAGAACTTCGAACATTACTTAAAGTATCTCACAGATGGGCTCTTAAAGAAGAAAGCATCGGTTATAGCGATTTTTCATTCCTGGAATCAAGAATTCTATCCTCATACCACCCCTGAAATGAATAATACTGGGGAGGCAGATGATGAGAGCGTGCAAGAGGCACTTGCCAATTTAGAAGCTGATGATGAAGTTGAAGGGTCTACAGGAAATGTTAGTGACTCAGGGAATGAACGTCGTAACCCTGGGCCCAACACTCAGAACCAAGAGAGCACAGAGGTGCATATTATGAACTAATATTCTCAAAAATATACTAATTGTTTCGAAGCATGACCCTGACATACAAGAAGAAGACAGCTTATCCCATGCCGATGAGCGATGTGGGAATGAACTGGAGCGAGAATCTTCTAGCAGCCTCACCAACGTCAATTCAAATTCAGCAATTCCCCAGTCAACAGGCAATTACCAGACCTATGTGAGTAAGGCATGACACGAGTGAATCCACGGATTCATCTGCATCCGACCCGTGGGTATTTCAAATTTATGAAACATCTACCCGCATCCAGGCCCCAGATATCCGAATCTGCGGATGTGGATCGCAGGTACCCACGGGTATACCTGTCGAAGGGCAGTCAAAAAAATTTAATTGTTCATGGTCAATTTAAGTACTGAAATATTGTGATAGCAATATATAAAGCAATGATTTTTATTAAGCCAATGTCATACAGAACATGACTTGCGACAATGTAATAAGTAGCGGTGCGACTGCGAGTATAAACACCTTTATACACTTGCCCTTATGCCTTTTTTCTTCTTCTGGTAAGATATCGAAATATATCATCATTCAAAGGACTAACGGTGTGGTGGTTACCATACAAAACAAGTGTAGCAAAATAATTGTCCTGAGCTAACATCATAAGTCAAAAAAGTAGTCCCAATGTTGCAGGTAAAAAAGAAGGGAATACGGTTCGAGAGTGTTTGCAGCAACAATAAGAATACGTACAACCCAGTTATCTGCAGAGAGGCTTAAGTGCTCAGCACTCTGAAATGGTGACGTGCTTCAGCGTCTTGCTGGAATTTGGAAACAATGAGATCTATTAGCCAATGAAATACTTCAATGAATCGAAGAGACAAACTTTACCGTGAGTATGTACACCGAGCGAGCAGTTTACCTCAACACCACCAAATTGGCTGTCCTGAAAAATAAAAGTTATGTATGAGAGATAGGAAAACATGATATGTTGAGACACGCTGTCGGTTTTACTTGCGGAAATGGATCCAAAAGACAGTGGGTAGCAGTGTCATCGTTGCATGGCTACTAACACTGGTGTTCGGCTCAGTGCGCTTTGCTATCAGCAGCAACAAAGGTAGAACGAAGATGAAGATGAAGACGAAGACGTAGCAGTGATGATAATGATGACGTAATACGCTGACGTAAGCGTGGATGAGATACAACAGCAAATGTCACGTGATTGACAAAGCTGGCCTTGACGTAGATGAAGAAGTAGTAGACGTAGCAGTAGACTTAGACTTAGACTTAGACAAGTGAATCCAACTGAAAGAGGTGAATTGGGGTACACTAAGGCGAAACAGGCCTTATATACACGAGCAGAACAACAAATGATGTGAGTATGCCATACAACGATGTCGTCGACAGCAGACAGGAGAAATGACTAACGGCGAGAGGCAGAAAACCAAAATAGGAAGGTGGAATGGAGAAATGAGTCAGGTGGTCGAGGAAATGTGGCAGCGAATTTGAAATAGAAGCCAGAAATAGAATAGAAGTGAGTCACAGACAATAGACCATGTGGAACAATTGGAAATAGAAGTACAAGAAAGAAGTGAGTGAGTCAGGTGATGAAAATGAGTCATAGCCCTCCAATAGGATTCCAGTTGCTTGTCCAATATCTCCAAAGATGAGTAAGTGAGTCATGTGACTTGATGACAACTCAGAAACATTTGAACCAATCACGACACTTGGATATGAATTTCCTCCAGAGAGGGAACAAAGACGAGTCCTGCTTGATGAAGTCCTTAGGCACATAACCGTAGCAAATCTCTGTTCCTGGACCAAACTCTTTGATATCCCAGTAGTTCCTGAGTATGATACGATGCCAACCATTCACTGGTTCGTAGTTTGGGTCAAAGCCGATGACGTGGAAGGGAGCATGGAAGACAGGGTCGAATACCCAAATGCAATTGTGAATGCGATAAGGAGGATAGGAGGGGAATGTTTGGTATGGGCCTTCAGGAGATTCGACATATAGAGGATAGTACCGACAATGTGCGACTTGTGGAGGACTGGACAAATGAACATCAAGGGGAGAACGTCAACTAGGAAGTTTGATGCATGGCCCAACATGTATGTCTGGCTTGGCAGTCATCTGAAATGAATCATGGGATGTGGTGGCGGCAATGCTGGATGGCATATTGAAAATAGAATTGATGGAGATGGAACGAGTGTGGAGATGATGTATCTGGTGGACTGGAGGTAGCACAGCAGATGATGGTCTGGCGAAAGCTGATGATGATAGGTGCATGTGCAGTGAGTGTCTTTTGTAGTGTAGTAGGCGCTGTCGAGTATCATGCTTGTCAACGCACCTTCCATGGCTCGTCAAAGAACTCGAAGAAAAGGAGTCAGTACTGTTAGTGTTGGCGGCGCAAACGAAGTCATTCAGGAATGTCTGTACAAAAGCTTGGTTTGTATACTACACCTTGCAGTGAATGATGCTCACCTGAAGACCCTGCTCAGAGGCTACCTCAGGCCCATTGCTTTCTAATAAGAGAAAAATATGAGGTGTGAGTAAAAAAGATCCTATGATTCATTCGCAGCATCATTGGCAGCCTGGAAAAGAGGGAACGAGCAGGCAATGTCTGTGAATAGAGCTGAAACGTACCCATCTCGAATGGTCACTCCGTTATGAGAGTGCCCCAGTGGCCAGCGCCATGCTGGATTCTGGAAGAACATTTCAGGTGGGCTTGTGGTGCGGATGGCGACAAGTAAGAGGTGTGCAGGAGCTGAAATGAAAGCTCTGAACAAGTCTACGCTTATACCGCTCCGATGACATTTGGGTTGCAAATGAAGTTGGAGGACCCGTGTGCACGCCGAACGTCGCCCAGCTGCAGCTGTTGCATTCAGGAATCGTTACCTGAGAGTGGGGCCAGGTTGCACAGGTGGCTAGTATACACAGCCTGTACAGCAAGAAGTTGAATAGTGTCCATAAAACAAGATTACTTACTTTGTACAGCACTAAAAGTGCACCTCTTAAGCACACAGGTGTTGGAAGTTTGACAATGTGATGTATTCAGGCTTCAGCAACATACTGATGTTTCAATCTCTTGATTAATAATAATGGCTGCGAAACGTGATATCAGAAGCAATAGTTGTACCAGCATGGCTTCCGAGTCAAAGCTGAGCACGAAGTTGTCAAGAAACCGACGTCAGCTTCTTTTATGTATAGCAATGTATACGCAGCACTCCATATGAACTCATTTGACTACGTCATCCGCCGTCCCAACTTTCCTTTACATGGACATCCATATAATGCCTGTGAGCAACGTAGTCATTGGATTCATTATCAACAACCTAGGCTACTTGCGGAAAAGTGTCGTCCCTGAATTGCGTGAGCCAGGTGAGAGACAGTGTCACGTGACCGACACGTCTACATAAATACATGTATATATGCTCGTCCGTTCGTGATAGAATTGGGGTGGTCAATATAAGCCAATATATCACTATGGCCACAGATATCCGTGGGTATACCTGTGAGTCCCACAGGCCAGACCCGCACCTGGGCCCTATCCGTGGGAAACGGATATCCGGATCTGCGGATGGGATACCCACGGTTTCCCACGGATGGATCTGCGAAAAACCCATGGGTAATCCACACTCATGTCATGCCTTATATGTGAGTGTAGCCACATCAGCTTCTGGTCCAACATCCCAGCATCAGACCTCAGCACGCACAGTGAAGTTCAATGAAAAGAACTGGAGGGAGGGCATGCAAACAGAGAAAAGAGCAAGACCTAGTTCCTCTACTGCTGTGCAGAAGAAGAGGAAGAAAAACTTGAGGGTTTGAGCAGAATGTATTAGTCATCTTTACAATGAAATTTTTTCTTGCCTTGTCATTGATTTTAATGTCCATTTATGAGTGGCCAAAAAAAATACATTTAGATTCAGATTCAGATGCAATGTTATTATAATACAAAGTCTACTTTGCGAGGGCCTCAGTGAGCTGCTCAGCCACTTTGAGCTGAGCAGCAGTCTGCTCCATTTGTACCTTGATTGTTTCTTTGTAAATCTCTTTGATTTCACAGCCCTCTTTGAGTAGTTTCTGAAGCTGACTGTTCTCGCCTACCATATCATCGTCTACACACTGGCATTTAGCAGGGGGCTTCAACAATGAGATGTCTTCGTCTTCGGAATGCTGATGACAAGAAGGGCCCACTATTGATACACTCTCAGGATCCGAAGTGGGTTCAATAGTATTCTAAACAAGAAACTGAGTTCAGAACTGTTATATTATAATGGGCAAGTTTACTCACAATGCTGGGCATGTGTTTCTTCTGTGCACAGGTGGGTTCCATGACATCTACCACATCATCCGAGCTGGATTCAGCGGTACTCTAAATGGAAACATGAGTTGTGAATAGCTGTTAATAGACAGGTTTACTCACAATGCTGGACCTTCCTTGCTTCTGTGGCGCACAAGGTG
Source organism: Ramaria rubella (assembly GCA_015039355.1). Lineage (NCBI taxonomy): Eukaryota > Fungi > Basidiomycota > Agaricomycetes > Gomphales > Gomphaceae > Ramaria > Ramaria rubella. The sequence goes on along the minus strand of MU134299.1, from coordinate 288,951 downwards.
ACCCACTGGATCAATCGGCGAGTCCTCAAAAATGCTAGATAATTGACTCACTTGAAGTTGTTCAAGTTTCTGAAGATGCTTCATTGTCAAAGCATAGTTCCTAACAGGGTCATCAAACGGTACGTCTCTATTATACCTGGCCATATATTCTCGCTGATCACAGTTAGGAAATGGGGAAGTCCCATCGGCCTGTGGGTGGGCAGTGCGGTATTCGAGGTCGAAGTCATATGCCTCATAGTCACCAGGAACTAGGGAAGGAGGGCTGTCCACACACTTCTGCGTCAGGGTTGTTGGTGAATTTCTGGTGGGTGATATGTTTGTTCATTCATTGAGCATTATGGTTGCAGTAGACCATCTACCTATGACATTGTTGGTTGAATCTTATCAGTTAGTGTCACAATGTGACTTTACAACTCTGCTAAACATGTTCACTCCCACCATGCAGATGCAACTACTGTCCCTCCATCAGAGGATATGGATGTAACAATTATTATTCTATGTATTTCAATTTACTGAACAATAAGTGTAATTTTACTGTCCACACTCATCCCCTGTCTACAGTTTTACTATTGAATCAGTGGTCCTCAAAGATTTGTTGAAACCAGCATGAAGATGGTATGGACCCTGCCTTTAATTAAACATATGAACATCTGTACTCATGTATAAAAGTTTTAATCAGAGCCTTGGCTAAAACTATATCACCTCAAATGTTTCTCTAAGGAATGTCAGAATTGGTTAGGAACAATGATACAGGGAACATTAAAAAATGCCAACTTATGGCTTGTCGATGAAATATGTACGCCATATTTTCCTCCTGCACAATAAACCTTCTAATGAATACCCCCCCAGCATATGTCAGTAAGTACATTTCCATAGACACCCCCCTTTTTTTCTTTCATATGGCCATGCCGTAATACATTTCATCTTCCTCTTCCCTGGGATTATTCTGGAGGAATTCGCTTGCGCTAGGAATCTCTGGCTGTTGCATATCAGCCATCACAATCCCGGGGGTCTCCGATGCTCCCTCCAAGTCCGTCGTGGTCTCATGGGCCACTGCGCAAGCTATACACCACATGAATCAATTTGACAACTGGGGGACTTGAGAAATCTGACCATGAGTGATTTTTAACAAACGCATGAACATTTTACTCACAGAAATACAAGAGTGGCGCCCGCGACCACCATGATCGGTTTAATAGTGTTTGGGATGCACGACTCCGGGGAGATATCAAGGATGGTCCCAACTAAAGCCAAGCCAGTACCAGTCGCGGTGGTCAATGCAAGGATGATTTTGGTTTTGTAAGCCATCTTTTGATCGGCAGTAGTAGGTGGTGGTAAGTGCTGGTGGTATTACCGATGACCATTGTTTGTGCACGTGCAAACGTTCAACTGAATTTAAATTCCAAGGTGTCATGCCATACTGTCACTTGCTGGCATTGGATGAGCAAACCGATCGTGTGACACCCAACAACAAGACCCTAACAGTTCCCGCAGGCTGGACTCAAGTCAAGGTCACCCACCATTTGCATCTTGGCCAGTCTTTGAGTACTTGCTCCAGCTTCTGACGACAACGAAGAGCTTGATGAGGAAAACATGCCATAAGAGGAGACACAGGATGATGCAAAGTTGGCTGTAATCCAGGAGTATGGGTTTCTACATCATTGACTTTACCGACATCTCATCACTCATAAAATGGTATAGATTCAAAAATATGAAGCTTTCGAAATCTGCACAAAAGCACGTGGCAAAAGCTGCTCAGGTGCAGCAGCAATGGCATGATAAAAGAGCATTGACAGGCACGCATGAAAACCAATTGTTGATGCCTTGAACACAATGAAGATAATGATTTTTCAATAGATCAGCCAGTCATTGCCACAGTTGGTTTTCCCTCTTGCCGTGGTATGATCATGTGACCTGATAATGTCTTTTCGAATAGTCTAACATTGCTGAAGCTGGCTCTGTAAGTCTAAGTGGCTTTACTGGCAAACTATGTCACTGACACACTGCTACAGCTTACTATGGAATGGGGAACGCTTTCAAAATATACTGGAAATGATACATTCCGAACCTTAGCTGAAGGCTTGGTTAGACATATGGCACAGCTGATGCCACCTCTACCTGGTTTTGCTACCCAAGGCATTGATCCGTCCACAGGAGAATTTGTGGGTGCGTACATCAGCTGGGGTGGAGGCTCTGATTCATATTTCGAGTACCTGCTCAAGTATTCATGACTTAACCTCAAAAGCTGACCCACTCTTTATCCAAACATGGCAAACAGCAGTAGACCCCTTGATCAAATTCCTGCTCAAGGAGTCTACTGTAGGCGATTGGACTTATCTTGCGGATATGGAGGATGACTGGCAGATCTGTCACATTGGTTCTCATCTCGCCTGTTTCCATGGCGGAAACTGGATTCTTGGAGGTCAGCTCCTTAAGAACCAGATGATTGTTGACATTGGCCTTAAAATTGTTGATGCGTGTTTCAATACATATGCTAGCACGGCATACGTTCCTCGATTGGCTGATCTAGCACACCTCTAACATTCACATACACTCAGTACAAAGATCGGACCAGAGGTCTTTGGGTTTATCAGCAAAATTAACAGACATCCTCCCAACAGAACGGATGATGGTTCATTTACCAAAGACCCCATCACACTGGCAGACATTGCTTTCAACAACGAACATGGCTTCTACATCTTCGATGGAGGCTCTGACTACATTCTGCGTCCCGAAGTGCTCGAGTTGAACTTCTATGTGTGACGTGTCACTGGTGACACGAAATACCTCGACAATTCCCAGAGCACCATAGATAGCTATGTTAAGTTCCTCATTGTCCCAGGCGGCAAAGGTGGTGTGAGTGGTCTCCTTGACGTGAATAATGCCACTGTTATGCCAGAGAACCATGTGGATGAAACTGAGTGTTTCATGTTCGCAGAGGTGATGAAATACCTGTACATTATTTTCGTTCTTCTAGTGGATGCGAGTTGACAACCACTGTTTTTGCAGCTATTTGACTTTGATGACCCTGAGCACATATCGCTCGACGAGTACGTGTTCAACACCGAGTGCCATCCTCTGAAAGCCCCACCACTTGTCAGACCATTTGGGTCTAAACCAACCTCCACACAACTTGCCCAGTTGCATGGCGTCGTCTGTGTTCTTACCACTCAAGCGCGACGGACGGAGGCGGGTGGCACTTCTTCAACAAGAAGTTGAGGTTAGTAAGGATGAAGCTGGGGAGAAAGTGGTGAAGTTGAGAAGTATAGGATGGAGCCATTGCAAGTCGAAAAACAGAGCAGGCGAGGACAGATCAAGAGACAGTGGTGGCAGAAGAACTGCTCTAGATGTGGGGTTTTGTTAGTGCGCCAGAGGTGGAGAGCGATGGCGGCGCTGGAGGCTGGTGTTTGCAGCCAGAGCCTGGGACTGTCACTACCGGGCTTGAGGGATTGAGGCTTTAAACTTGAGGGCACCGGTTACAGTGAAATGTATAAGACCTGTAATCTTGCTCGATGACTAATTTAAAAGAAAGGGAACTTCATTATTGAGGATCATCAAGTTGTAATAGTACAGTATGAGGTGCTTGGTACATTTCATTGTTACATAGTATCGATTGTGAATGGTTTCACGTTGGTTGATGATTGTAGCATATGAGCTCGGTGGGGGGTTCATTGGGGTTACCTGTCAATGTCGAAGATTGCCCCCGACCACCTCCTGAGGGCTGTTGACCTCTATTACCTGATGGCCTACTCCCCTGTCTTTTGCTGCCCAAACTGGGTGCACTACCTGACAGGTGCACAGACCCTTCGGTATTAAGGTCCAGTGAGCCCCAATAATTATTGAGTATCCAGCCAGTGGGGGACACCACCTTGGCACTGTGTCATGTAATTTAGATGTTAAAAAACAGTGAAAGAGAAGAATGGGAGCAGACATTTCATCGCTCAATCTTTTGAGCAACATACTTTGTTTCTGCCTTTCTTCGCTCAGTATTTCGAGCATGGCACTTTGTTTCTGCAAGGTCTTCTTCACATCCGCAATGGATGCATCAATCTTGTTGAACCATTTTTCTGCTGCCTGTGTTGCGCTGGCTACGACCTCTTTAGTAACCATAATATTGTCTTGCATTACCTGCAAGAGTACATCTCTATCCTCGGGCGCAGCTGTCCCAATGGAAGGATTTGATGAGGTGTAATGTGTGTTGCTAGGCATGTCAATGTGGATAGAGGAGCGAGTGTGGTTCTAAGAGAACGCGTAGTGGTAGCACTCACAAGTGACAGGTCATTGACAGTGATGAGCTGTTTTAAATGTGAAACAACATTGATTGCACTCTCACGAACATCAGATATGTGGCTCCAAAGTCAAATAACACTCAGTGTAATCAACATCGGATCACATGTGAGCATCCGATGAGGTTTGCTTTCATTGACTATTTAATAAAAGTGCCAAGATCATGTGCCAGCTATCAATGGTAAGAACTTGCTATCGTCATGAAGAATTAAACCTTAATAAGTTGTCATATGCCCCACCAGCAACGCAGTTCGATGCACATCCACAAACTCTTATGCCTGTGTAAAACATTGCTGTATTATGTGACGAAGAAGTCAACAATTTCCAATGTATCTGTAGATTAGTTGGCTAGACACTTGATTATGTAATGTAATTGTTGATGGGTTCATGAGTTTGAATACCACTGGTGACAAAATTTTAAATGGGTTTTCAAATAAAACATATATTCTGTGTCAAGTGATGAAGTCATGTATATTGAGGTCAGCTGTTGTGTGCACTTCACTATAATAACTAATAATGTATACTGTAATAGGTTGGAGTGTGTAGTGGCAATAATAATAATAGATTCATTAGAATAATATGTCTATACTGATAATACTGGTATATGCACAGTTATAATAGTTATTATATATGTTGATTCACTTTTCTAAAATTTTGGTTACTTTGGTATATTAGATCACTAAAGTCTGGTATGGCCTGGCCAGGTGCTGGAGATCTGGTGGTCAGGCCACTAGGTGCCAGCGACCTGGCAGCTTGGTCAGGCCCTAGCCAGGTCGCTAGCACCTGGCTAGAGCTGATCAAGCCACCAGGTCGCTAGCACCTGGCTAGGGCCTGACCAAGCCACCAGGTCTCCAGCACCTGGCCAGGCCTAGCTTTCCCCATCAACCTGACCAGGCCTAGCAACCCCCCTTCCCTCCTGGCAACATTCTTAGGCCTGACGAGGCCTAAGAACACAATTTTGATTTTTGTGACAAAGTCATGATTGACTGTGAACTCCACCATGACCCTGGAAGCCTGACATCATCTGACTAATTACAGCTACATTTCTTGGTGGTGGCTCTTCATTATATAGCTCTATAGAGCATTTTGGAATTTTTAACACTATTTAACATGTGATTTTAGGCCCTCACTTAAAAACATGTTTTTAAACTGTTTAAAACAATGTTTACATAAATGTCGGTGCCCACTGGGGTATGAGGCGGATTAGCGCGTATGTAAACTTGGCCGCATCGATGTTCTCGGCAATTATACACGAGTCATGCCATGTTACCTTGGAATATTTGGTGCGCCTTGGCACGAACAGTGGTTCGGGAAAGCGAGCTTCTCAGAGGGACGTTCCAGGAAACTTGTCAGACGAGCAAATGGTGAGCAAGTGTTTTACCCGATAGTATGGGTCGAACTTAATGATTTGATGAGGTACAGAGTTTGTTGCTGGGGTGTACTGATACCTTCGACTCACGACTCTGAAATAAAAGGCTGAAAGTCGACGTTCGCAGTCTCAAAAACCGTGATGCACATCAACTACCGTGACAGTACGAGCGCGGGACCCAGGTCGACATTGAAGGGGTGTTATGAAGGGAAAATCTAATTCGTCCTCATCTGCAATTAAAACGGAAATGAACACAGATTTATCACAGCCTCGAAATAACTTCAGCAGGATCACGTCCCCGCCATGCCGACAACCCCAACCTGATCTCTGATTTTCGCGATCTCTCCCACAGTCAGTGACCCCTTGCTAGCAAGTAGGAAATGCTCGAACGCAGCTCCTGCATCGTCTTTGTGAGCGAACTCTGTCCTTAGGAATAGGTGCAATCGATCCCAGAATCCAGGCGAAGATATCGTCGTATGGAAGGTTGATACTTCAGGGGCTGATTGCTGCACTTGTGGGAACGTAGTATCCAGCTCGAGAGGGATAGGAACAGGTTGCGAAGTAGGAGAACCACGCGAAGAAGGAAGAGGAGAGATTACAAGCGAAGGTATGATCCCCGTTCCGCTGTCTGGAGTCGGAGGACCGGAAGACTTTACCACAGGCAAATCAGAAATAAGAGAAGATCGTGTTTCAGTGCCGTCCCAAAGAGATCCAGGTTTAATCATAAGATTGACGGTGGCGCCGTCCGTAACATTGTACTCTTTGAGTAGCTTTGCATCAGCGAGCGCCTTCCCCTTAAGAAGAAGTCGCTGAATATCGGCAGGGGGGGCACGTGGCAGTGTAGCAAGTTGTTTTTTAATGGTACCAATCGTGTCGGATGTAGAGACTGTGAGCGGAAACGATATTGGTGGTTTCGCTGATTTGAAAGTGACCGTCATTGTATCTGTAACAGCTGTTAACCGTGTGATTTGCACAATCAGATTAACGCGACACCTCACCCACTGAAGATGATGTAGCATCGGTTTTGCGCTCTGGAGGAGGGGGTAAATCTACCTAGGAAGGATAAACAAGAGCACATGAGTCTACGCCACTGAACTCACAGGGAAAACACCGATTTTTCTTGAATATTGGTCAAGTGGAGGCTGGTAGTCATCCGGGTATGTTACTAGGAGAGGTGCAAGAGTGCTAAGTTGTCCTTTTATAAACACAGTTTCGTTTGGAAAAGAGGACATGACGCTGGTCTGGGTCACGGTAAGGTGTGACACCTGAACAAGTCACATTTCAGCGGAGCACCATGGCGGTGAGCAGAGACTATCATACCTATATACCTTAGAATCTAAAACAATTGATATAGTCAGGCTTCGGGTACACGGGAGGTGCGAATTTGGATCTGCATATTCCGAAACAGTTGAGCTCACACATTCATCAACAGGTCGCTCGAGATGCTTTGCTCATTGGCAGGAATTTGCAAAAGTATGTACCGTATTTGACTTTTGTTTACGTACGACTCTGATGTCCCTTGAAGTGCTATGCACAAACAGACAACCCAGTGGAGTGTAGGCCCCCGGCGGAAGATTACGTTGAATGCCTGCACCACACGAAAGAGGTTTGGGGATAATTTCTTTGAGATCTCCATATAATGTCTCCTGAAGAACCGTTCCAGATTGCACGTGCCAAAGCAATTCAGACGCAATTTCTAAAGAATGCTCAACGTAACAACAAAGATGGCCGTAAAGCAGAAGATGTTTTAGCTGACGGAGTGATCGTTGGGGTGGGACTGATATCTAGGCAAAAAGGGGATGATGGAAGTGTAGAAAACAAGAAATGATATAAGACTATGCAACCTCAGTATGTGCTATAGTATGCTCGTGTACCCTCCATGTTTAATTCACAGTGGGCAGTGGGTAGTAAATGGTATCAAGACGCTCAAATATGAACCAGCCCTAGACATTCATCTTAAGCCGGGAGGCTGCGGAAGATCTATGGTATCTTGCTCCTTCGCCACAGAGCTATTCTGTACGCCATTCAACTCCTCATTGCTTACTATTCATCCCTCTGGACCGTATACGTCCGACATCTGGTAGCTGAACCTGTATTTGGATCTAAATTCGGTGCCATGTCCGCATATATCTATCCCAGATCAAAAGATTCCTTACCAGACGCGTTTTTGGGCATGATTTGACCCAGTGTGCATCAATATTCAACATGATTTCTTTACTTTGCGATTTCATGTCACGAGTTCCGCAAGTTCAAAATATAACTGGCGTTCAGATTGGAAAGGTAGCTTATGTACATAAATCTCCGTGTCAATAATTCAAGACTTCACGATATTCGAGTATTGAAGATGGTCTGATTTGCATCCGTCGACCAAACCATTGACACCAAGAACCAGAAAATATGAAGTGAAGGCCCCGCCACCAGCTCCTCTTCCTCCCATCGCTCCACTTATCAATTGTCTTTCCGATTTCGAATTCGCCATGCCACTTTCACGACGTGTGTCCGTGTCGTACACTCCTACTTCGCCATCCAACAGCGCCGCGGCAGAAAATCCGCTCAGTTCCGTCAAAGAGTCGAGCGAGTTTTTGAGATTGTGTCCTACTCTGGCAAAGGGTTAGGCTGAAATCTTACTTTCATCTTGTCGACGCGGCCCTTGAACATGGTTTGCAAATTTTCCACCAGATTTGGCTGACAGAGAAGTATTTCAAGTCGACGCCGATATTTCGGTCGATGCAGCCTGTGATGTATGTTTTATGTTGTCTGCGATCATTGGCTATGTTCTGCTATGTTGCGGATCTGAGCGGCGATTTGACTTATGGAAATATCTTTTTAGTTCCTTGTTGAAAACAACATACCTTGCCTCGCTGTGCGAGCTCCCTCCTCACAGAAGCAAGCTCATATAGGGTTGTTTGATGTGAGTGGTATTTTAGACTCGCTCCTAAAACCAACTTACTCTATATACAAGTGTGCAGATGTCAATGCATTTCTTACCCTCGCAGCAACTTCCCATCTGCTCAGCGAAGATGATCCTGATGAACGCGTCACTCAGATTCTAGAAGCCGCCAGAAACGGCACAGGCAAGGTTCCCGTGCAGCTCTGTACAGGTGAATTTTGTGGATACGACATTTAGTTGTCGTTTATCATCAGAACTCTATAGATCTCTCGGAAAAGAATCCTTTGGTTACACTGCCTCCAACTGCTACCATCCTGTCATTACTAGAAGTGTTCTCGCGGGGCACGCATCGAGGTTGGTCCTCTGAAGTGGTTCATTTGCCTAATCAAGCTCAAGATCAACATGCTAGTAATAATTGAAGACACTGATAGCAACGCCGGAATGGTATCTGACATAGGACTTCTTGACTGGTTTATGACGCATGTACGTGCATGGCTACCTTTCATTCTTCTTGCTAATTTGTGGGTCGGACACCGTTTCTCAGGCGTCAACGAATCCTGCACTTACCTCTACCCTAGCGATGTCTCTGTCGGCTCTCGGTATAAGATCCCAAAATGTTATATCCTGCATTTCTTCCGAAACTGTTCTCGATGCTATGAAATTGATGTCTGAGCAAGGACTTAGTTCATTGGCTGTCACAGATGCCGAGAGTGGTGACTTACTGTCGGCCGTCAGCGTCACTGACGTTGCGCGGGTATGTTTGTTTATTTATTTTGTTCTAAGCTAGAGACACCCATTAGCATCCTGTTGCAGCTCGTCGCGCCCAGCCAAAGTAAAAAGATACTGTCTATGCCACTGGGCCAATTTATAGCTCTTATCAAGGTATGTCGTGCTTTCAGAGGTCAATACTATTCAGCTGTCAGCATATATTTCTACGTGAAGGCTCCTGGTGGTTCCCAGGACGGAGTAGATAGATACCCAGGTACGCTCTCGGTTCGTACGTTTGGGGTCCTGTACTCAACTTACCGCCCTGAAACAAGTGTTCAGTGTCTCCTCAAACGCCACACTCTCACTCGTCATGCAGAAGTTGCTTGCCAGTATGTGATTGAACACTTCTACTCTGTACGCTTGTGGTCAAACTAAACTACAATTTGTAGCCAATACGCATAGGGTGTTCATCACGGATGACCCGTCTGAACCTAGCACCCTTTTACAAGGCAATCTACGGGGCGTGGTTTCTGTTGTTGACGGTACGTGATCTTTTGCGACATATATTTTTATTTATCTCACCATGTCTTTAGTCTTGTCGGTCTTCGCACACCTAGCTGGGATACCCGATATCGACCCTACACGAATGCAAAGACACCGAAGGGCTTCTTCGGCCTCATCCTCTTCGAGCAGGTAATGAATGCAATACGATCCTGAAGTTTCAGCTCTTACACACCGGCTGCACAGATCTGGCAGTAGCACTCGAGTCAGTCGTCGCTCGAGTATACAGTCCGGAGCCTCAGGTAGTGCGTTAGAACGAGAAGGTCGAATTGTAGAGAGAAAACGTTGAAACATATGGCATTTTAGAGCACTCTCCCCCTTGGTGTATAATATTTCAGTTTATCAGTGACTCAGTATGTATAGTATATATGTATCGGCAGGACATGCAATTTGGCTAGAAACATTTCGAACTCTCTGTCGAGTGGAGTAACCACGTGACTCATGTGGCGTGCGCCTAATCTTGTTTTCCGGCTATCTAGTAGATTGAGTACAAGCCGTTGCTATGTCTAGTTCTGTCGTTACAGTGACATGCCCTGCCTTGGGAGATTCAATACCTTCTGCACTTCCACATGCGATTTCAGTCTCCTTACCCACCTGGAAGGACACAGTTGGGTACGAAGAAGGTGACAAAAGAGTTCTTGATGCTATGTGCACCGGTTACCCGCGTTTCTTCATTCATAAGAGCATACAAAAGGTGAGAGTTGCTCTGCCGTATGCTGTCACAGACTCATTTTCACCATTGTAGCTTGCAACTATTTGTGCACGCAAGTTTGGCTTGCAGAGCGAATTATGCCTTCTTGTGCCCAATGCATCTATCGCTAATCATTGTCGCGATTTTATGGTTGCACAATCGGATGCGAGCATCCCCCTAACTGTGCGCTTGGTACAGTTCCAGATCCACTCCGAGCGATCGACCTCCACTTCTACAGATGGGACAAGCGCTGAGACCGCTTTGCACATTGTGCTATTCCCTGAACATGCATTTCCACTCGCTAAGCAATTTTGGCAGCATACAGGGCTGGGCATCTCGAGTCGAATGGCAGAACGTTGTCTAGCACTACTGGACGAAGATATACCGTCTTCCCCTGGGGATAAAGCTGCCCAATTCCCTTCGTCTCCTCTGAAACTAGTATTCCCGACCAGAAACAAACATTATGCGACCAAGAAAGCGACGAGAGGGGTAATTGGATATCCTATTGACAGCTCTCCCACTCAGCTTTTGGAGAACCTCTCTGTTGACCAAGCGACTTACATGGAGGAACGTTACGGGCGCAATATGCCTTTGTCTGCTGCCATTGCGGCGAAGCGGACTCTACGGCGGCGGATTGCTGGAGTTCTAGCACACGAGGAATGCTCTTCATTCACAGGGGCGGATAAACTTCAGCCTAGCACCCGTGGGGTGGAGGAAGTGACAGAAGACGATGTATACCTCTTCCCAACTGGAATGTCAGCTATCTGGAACGCTCACCAGCTGTGTCTCAAAACCCTGCTACGAGCAAAAAGTGTTTGCTTTGGGTGCGCATATCTCTATGCAGTTTTGGATGAATCTAACACCTTTCATCTCAGTTTCCCTTACACCGACACATTGAAAATACTGCAAAAATGGGGACCCGGCTGTTACTTCTATGGAAATGGCAACGAGTCGGATGTTGATGATCTCCAAACTCTTCTTTCCTGCGCAGACGCTCCAAGAATCCTCGCTCTTTTCTGCGAATTTCCATCCAATCCGCTTTTACGGTCTGCAAATTTGGTCCGATTGAGAGAGCTTGCCGATCTTCATGGATTTGTACTCGTCGTAGATGAAACCGTGGGAAACTTTATCAATGTAGAAATATTACCCTATGCCGATATCCTGGTCAGTAGCTTAACCAAAGTCTTTAGTGGTGAAACCAACGTCATGGGTGGAAGGTATGTGCGTTCTCTGCTGGATACTTTGAACAACCGCATTGACGTCTGTTATCTTCCCAAGTTTGATACTAAACCCCAAGTCTCGGCATTACTCTGCCCTGAAAAGGAAGATGGAACAAACATACGATGACTCTTACTGGGACGAGGATGCCATCTATATGGAACGGAATTCGCGCGATTTTGCTAAACGCGTCCACGCTATAAACCGCAACGCCGAAGCCGTTTGCGATTTCCTCCGTTCTCGCATCGCTTCACCTCAGCCAGTTGTGAAGAAGGTTTATTACCCAAAATGGGAGACACGGTCAAATTACAACCTGTGCCGCATCATCCCTCCAACTGGACAATTAGATGAAGGCAATTTCGGTGGTCTATTTTCCGTTACCTTTACCTCTAAGGTAGCATCAGAAGCGTTTTTCGATGCGTTACCTTGCGCGAAGGGCCCGAGTTTGGGAACCAATTTCACCCTCGCTTGCCCATATACGATTCTCGCACATTTTACCGAATTGGAGTGGGCAGCAAAGTACGGAGTTGAAGAGGGGCTTGTCCGTGTTAGCGTTGGGTTAGAGGATAAGCAGATATTACTAGAATGGTTTGAGACTTCGCTGAAAAGGGCAGAAGAGGCCGTTAGGAAAAGTGCGCAATGACCTTTATACTCCCACGTTACCGTGCCATCAGTATAATGGCCCCGCAGAATTCTAGACATACAAAGACAATACAAATTGAGAAAATTGAGATGCGTGCCTAATGAAATGCGTGACAAGATGATGATGAGACCAGCTATGATATAAACACCTTTCTTAGAGCGGAGAAATCACAGGTCTCTCCTGTCCTAGGGCAGGTTACCTTCCCATTATGCTTAGCGGCCATGGCCTCCAATGCCTGATAAAAACAATAAGGATTAAAGAACTAGCAAGCGACGAGGAAACACATACCTCCCGTGAGTAGACATATCCATTTGGAAAGCAAAGAGGCATATTGTCCTCATCCATAATTTTGCCGCTGATACGACACACAATGGTAGAGTTGAGATGGTGACTCCAAGGAACTTCCTGTGCCAACTGTCCTAAACATTCAGGGTCGCAGATGGGACAATCGATATTTTTGGAAGTATCCTGTGCGGCGGCAGCACCGGAGAACGAAGGGGTGCCGACAAGATTAGCCGACAAGGAAGAATAGGTCGACGGATTGAATGGCAGAGAATGAGAGGAAGATGAGAACGAGATGGGATATGGGGATGAAGGAGATGTAGATGTAGGATTAGAGAAGGGATAACACGAGGGAAGTTTCAGCGCAGCCAGTCCCCCGTAGAGTGCAAGATGAAGCAGAGGTTCCGTAGGCAAAGTCGAGAGGTTATAGGCCGCGAGACGAAAATTGGAGCTGAGAACATTCCACCTTTCCGTGTCGTATAATCGCTGTAGGATGTTGGGGGTAATTAGTTTATGTTACAGATGTATCACATTAGAATTCAGCAACAGACCTTGTAGGGGCTGCAACTTGTGCTGGGAGGGAAGACTAATAGGGCAAGTGCCTGCTTTATCTGCGATTCATGTGATTCATACCATGTTGTCAGATGCTTCTGGCAGTACGCAATAGCGTCTTCTTTCTTACGAGCCCGACTGAGTTCAATATACTCTTGAAGTCGTAGATCAAATTCAAGCGTGCTCTGTTCGCGTCGATCACGTCAAGGATAACTCAAAGATAGGAAGCTGAGCAATGACTGGCCTTAATTTTCCGAAGAGCAGCTTTGTTCTCGCTACACCAGGCCAACGCTTCTGTGCAACTGTGGTTACGAAGGGCATCTTCTATCCGATGGATTTCCGAAAATAGGTCAATGTCAACAAGTGCCTAGATACCTGTGATGAGAGCGATGGTGTTTCTGGCATTGACCTAGCACTCACTTCGATGGAGTGGTCCTTGGCAATTTGCCGCGCGGTTTTTTCATTTCCCGTCCTAAGTGCCCAGTCAATAAGCCACCGATCGAGTCTTGTATCCGCCCAGCGATTGAATTCTGGATCGTCTCTCCCTGACATGGTTTCAAGTGAATGTAGATGCTGTAGACGTTTGCGCATGACCGCATGTGTAGGTATAGTCGATTTATCACTCAGGTCTGAGAGCTGTAAGACTAGTCAACGCAACGCAGTATAGAAGAGAAGGGAAGAGAACCTTGCGTTTTAAACCTTCCACTCGCCCGATCATGCTGTCAACGGTCTTAAGCACCTCTGAAGGCTCATAGGATCCCTCTGCTGCCTTATTTATTAATTCTGTAGAAGCATTCTGCACAGCCGTTAGCTCGCGTTCAATGTATTTCTGTGAAGTGCGGAATATCTTGCGCAGGTTCTCATAAGGTACCTGAGAGACTGCGTTAGCTCTGAGACGCGGATAGGTTGGAATCTAACTTTAACGAAAGGCTGCTCGAGGAGGAGCGTTCCCTCAATGTTGAGCTTGTTGGCCGACATGCACCGTCAGTAGCCACAGGGATATTACGTAATGGTCACATGGGCATCTAGAGAAATGCATGCAAAGCACTTATTTCATATGGGCATATGTTTGGAACGCTGACAAAAGAACAAGATGTCTGAATACATTACATGCATGCGAATAAGCCGAGATTCTTGGCCGAAACAACAGTAAGTAGGTCGCCCTCAGTAACGATTATAAAACAGCTATGACGGGATATTTTTCATGTATTCACACTCCCGCACCTGTTTGCGACGCTTTCCATACCTTATAGTCGTTTCGGTATGCATCGAGGTAGTTTTCCTTCTGAGCCGTTGGAAGAGCCTTCCATCTCGCAGCGGATTCCCGGGCGACCCACACCAAAGGAGATGTACCTTCCGGAGCATCATGGAAAGACAGCTTATTTGCTTTCCGCAGATCCTGGACAAACCTGGGATTACACGTAAGATAATTAAGCTGATAGGTATCAAATATGACATATGGACAATCAGACCTGATATAGCCAGAGATTGGTCGTCCTTGCAGACCTGCAGGCCTATGAAGGCGGTGCTTGCCCCGCTTCTTGCGATCCTTGTTAAGCATTCGGAATACCTCAGCATTCTTAGGATCATTATGCCATTTATCACGTTCAGCGATGTAGTTTGCCGTGAGAGCTTTCCATTCGTCAAAGAAAGGCTAATGAAAACATCATGGGTCGATCATCGGAGGAAGGAATGATCGCATAATGCGCACCTTCTTCTCTGCGTCGGTCAAATTGCCCCAAGCCGTTGCACATTCTTTAGATTTCGTTGTAACATTTCCGGGGTTAGCCGAGAGGGATGGGTACATGCGTCTGTAGAAAATAAAGAACGCTGTGGGCGGCTTCTTGGGGGGTCGCTTGGCCAAGGGTACAACTTTAGGTGCAGGGGCGCGAAAAAGTCAGAAAAAAAATACAAATGATCCATCCAAATCATTGGACGGAAAGAAAGAGCATCATGCAGATCACGTACGTGTTGAAACTGTGCGTTTGACAACAACTTTTCGTTTGGTCTTGGGCTTGGGCTTGGACTTGGACTTGGGCTTGGACTTCGCGTTTGCTTTCACCTTTGGCTTTGGCTTTGTTTTAGGGTTTGTTTGCTTGCCCGGGGTTGTTTTGCTACGGCCTACAGACCTAGTCGCCACAACTCTGGTTCTGGTCGTCGGGGGGAAAAGAGAGGAGGAGCTGGTGGATAGTGCGCGGTGCACAATGAGACTTGTTAGAGAATAAGCACATTGGACTGGAATAGGTCCAGTAGACCTAAGTACTGCGAAAGGGACACGCGACGCGAGAGTACGCGTCAGAGACAACATGGTTGAAATGAACATAGGCTAGTAGGAACAACAAGCAACCACACCAACAAACTGACGCGTCGTTTCCCAATCTACTTGTTTCTTGTCATTTTGGGAAAAATCTTGTGTCTTCCCCTTCTTTTCTGTTATATTTAAAATTTGCAATGTTACCTCGAATGCCTTCTAATTGCCCACAATGTCTGCTGCGATTGATTCGAGTCTCACCTAGGAAGCTGTTTGAGCAACTGCCAGCCCTACTAGCACGCTTGATCTGTAGGTATCACAATCGAACTCCCATTCACCCGAGTACTTGTCACATTGCAAAACTGAACCGATATAGCCATCACTTGGAGTTCTTACATCCTTTCGCGGTTACTACACTAGACCTTGCTACTTATTCATGCTGGACTAACGTGTATAAATATGCAGATCGTGGACCGGAGACAATCAGATGAATACCCTCTTTGAATATCAGGACTATAGTACGTCTTTCCACATGATATTCTAGTTATGATGACTCGCCAGCTGCTTGACACCTACGGTATTTCCTTTGTATGGCCAGCTCCCGGAGAGGTATTAAATAGATACAAGGCTCTGGGATAAGAACACCTGTACGCTACAAGTCACAGGAGGGATATTGTCATTTTTGAAATCATTATCCGTGCAATGTGGGTCTCCTTACTTTGAATGGATGGGTCTTTCTGCTCTGAGCATCTCGCAGAATGCCAAGGACATCCTCACAAGGACTCCGCAGGCTTATTACTAGCAGTGGGTGTGACGGAAGCATGGTGAGTAGGTGAGTGATACTCCTGTCACTACTTCCGCCATTCAGAACTGTTTTATAGATGGCCTACTCTGCAAATACTTGAAAATAATTTCAACCATCCGACGGGCGGAAAGACACAGTGATAGCCCTTACATCAACTACTCTAAGCAAGTTGCAATCTAAGCAGCTTGGGCTGTTCAACGCCATCTACGTGTATTTAGTCTTGAGTTGCTTTATTTACCTTCTTCATAGAGTATTAGAGCGGTTATTGATATTCCTTTTGCCCCTTGACAGATTCGAATTGGGTAAGTAGCTTCGATGAGCCTCTCTATCGTCTGGTTCATTCCAAGATTTACTGTCGTACAATGATCATGGGTGCAGTCGTTCAAATCGGCACTCAAAATCTTCGCATGTTTGTGGTAGCACGGTGAGTGCTCGTAGTACTAACGTTTTGATGTTAGTGCAAACTCTTATAATCCGAATTTATCAATACGTACGGACCTCGATCCAATCGAAGACTGTTCCGACGGCACACTGTTTCAGTTGGTCCAGGGTTAATCTTTGCAGTAAACACAGTTTTATTGCGTGTGTCCTTACTTGTACCAAATCGACCCTTGTGGGAGCATTATCAGTTGTATCTAAAGTCGCGCGTCTTCGACAATGCCCTGTGATAGGTTCCATCAGTTTGAGAATAAGTCAAATTTCCTTACTCTATTTGTACATTTATTCTGGCTCCTTCGTTACGGTGTAGACAAAGTTTAATTATATGAATTTCCACCATTACAGTTAGTAAGTATATATGGTCGTCCCCCTATCTCATCCCCATGCTTCCAATTTCACCATTAGACCTTCGGTACATTTTCACAAATAATTCCTGACTATGGTCCAGTCGGCATTGCAAACCCCCCTTTGGTTCTACACAACTTGAATGAGTGTAACGCCAGTGCTCGCCACCCCCTAGTTCTAACGCACGTAATTAAGTATATCTTACTCACCATTGCATTAGACCTAGCTGCACTGCGGATCTGCCAATGCAATCATACTGTTTTCGGGATGAATGTAGGCGTTCCCGAGTCGTAGGATGTCGCTGGGTTTAGTCAAACCGGAATGAAGTGAACATTGACATGTAGTATACAGTGAGTAATTATGCGTATGGTGTATTGTACGTGCTCTTGAAAAGGGTCAAACGATTGGGACCTCCACACTCCTCATGGCTGGCATTGAAAGCACAGGGCATGGTGCAATCGGTAGCGAGCTGCTCTGTGGCACCATTTTGAATCTCGTCACCACAATCTGCGGAGCAGGTAAGATATAAATGAATCAAAGCCAAGGAGGTAATTGGTAACCCACAACATTCCTAATTGATATTACGCAAGTCAGTAAAGCCCATAAAGCAGGTTATGTGTGACACGCAACTCGTCCGTACTCCACCCCGGCATAAGTGTAGCCACGAAAATCGCAGAAAGCGACGCAAGTCTCCTGGTTATTATACCTTGGGTCTACGTAGTAAGCGCCTCCCTCAAGGGTACGCATGCTCGGTTTATCCCTGACAATAATGTGACCGTGCTCCCAAAGTATGATAATGGAGGAACTCACGACCAACAACCGATAGGTATCCAAGAGTCGGGAAGCTAGAGGGCATCCGTATAAACGGGTGCGTCAGATGGCTTTATGGAGGTTAAATCGAATTTCGAACCGAACAGGTCACTGCGACAACGAGTGCAGAGAGCGTATACAGAGAAGTGAGGAGTCGCATTTTCGTTATAGTAGTGGTGATTGACGGGAATATATGATGAGACTGGTAATATCCACCTCAGACCTCTTATATATATATCATCTGTCTAAAACAGGTCAGCCTGTTGCGATTTAAACCATCCGATGTTAAAGAAAGTCACATGTCATTCCGTTCATATGTCATGTTTTTTTTTGAATCGACTGCCCAACGCTTTACGGAATAACAACGTAGACGTGGCAGATCACAGCTTCCTGCTCACAGCTTCCTGCTCACGTACTAGGGGTGATATATAGTCAGAGGTACACCCCAAAAATACCAACCTCATGGGACGTGATATGTTTCGACTAGGACAACCTGGAGTCGATGACGCCGTGCAGGCATGTATTCTTTTGTTTATTATCCGCTTGCCTCGTGTAAAAGGATCTGCACCTAACCACATCGTAGGTGAGTCACTAGTTTCATACAAAATGAAAACGCTCATGGAGTGACAGGTTAGCTCTCTAGTCGTCAAACTCAAGCATTGTGTTGCCAACAAACTGCTGGTCAAGATTTTCCGGGGTAACCTTGACTGTGTTATTACAAGAAGTTAAGTTACTAACCTCCTAGGAGTCCTTGCTCACTTTTATACGTAAGCCCACAAATTAATATCCACGGAGGCCGTGGCCGCGCGACCGCGGTGATTCTTCATTTACTCAGAGCATCGTACGAATTTCAGCTTGCTCCGGCTGACTGAGCGCGGATTCGTTTCGCATACAACATGGTCCAGGGGTTCATTCTTCCGCAGTGAATATTTTTCAGTGTTGGCGTCGCAGTCAAGTGGAGAAGATGTATGCAGTACTATTGGTTCTAGACTAACACAGGTGACAGGGAGGGGGAGAGCCTAAGCCTGATGCCTGAGCGTCAAATATCTTGATGGGAAATTCTGTGTAGCGTTGAGCATTGTATAGGAAAACAATTGATGATACCTCATTTTGTGAGAAAGAGGCCACTATGCAAGATGCTGTTAGGAGGCCACATCGTGGAGTGTCGTTGCAAGCCTTTCAACTTCGTGTCCAGGGATGAAACCTGGCTATACGCTCATTAGGGGAGCAAAACCGATGAGATACAGCACCAATTTAAAGAGTGAAACCATTCGGAACGACGCAGGGCGAGAAGAGTGAGGGAGATCCAAAATTGTCATCATGGTGTGAATGCTGGAAAGAAAAAATCGTTAGGCTCTGAGGCTTGGGGTAACAAATAAAATTGAGTATGTAGTATTTTCTTATAATACGAATAAGATTGAAGAGTGCGACGAGATAATATCTGATACTCGGTTTGTATTATAGCATGTTGTATGGTTCCGAAGCTCAAAGATGCTTGTCAGAAATGCACAGCCCGAAGGACAATAATACACTAGCATTTTCCATACGCCACGGTCTCAACACGGTTGGTGAGGACAAGGGACTTGATTTGTAAGCAGCGGGGATCCAAACACAGCTGTGCCAATCTTTTTGCCACTCTTCGCCATCCATGTCTCCTCTTCGTTCTGCTGCTGCTTTTGACCGACTCCGTAAACCCTACGAGGTAACTTTTCACCAGCCTACTTTATATGTTATCTCACAGTTATGCACAGCGACCGATACCTACTGCTCCACGCAACGGTGCATGGGTACACGACCGCGCCCCTGGGATGCACCCAACGACCAGTACACGCCTCGTAGTGTCGAATCTACACTGGGAAGTCACTGTGAAGGATCTTACGGTGCGTCGTCCGCCCACCAAACATCAGACCCACTGACTCGCCGCCGCCACCTCCCAAAGAGCATATTCAGCACCATAGGAAACCTGGCCCGCGAGCCGGTTATCAGGGTACGAAACCACACTTAGGGGACACACACAGACGCACGAGTTTACGAGAATCCCTCCTATCTACCGCCTGGACCTATAACTGGCGCACTACTAGTTTGACCGTAGCGGCCGCTCGACTGGCGTTGCGTTCATCGCATTCGAAAGCCCCGCCGAAGCAACACGAGCGAAGAATCAGCTAGATGGAAAGATTGCGAAGAGTGCGTGGTTTTTTTATTTGTTCTTTGTTGGGTGCTCGGGCTTATAGGGCGTGCCCGCTCGCGTAGCACAAGCGATGGCCATCACATACGATACATCGACACCGCGGATTCCACCCGGCGTAAAGGCAGCAGCACGCAACGGCGCCCCTGACTCCCTTCTCAACAGGGTCTCGAAGCCACCGCTCCTCTCGCGAATATCCTCCGGAGGTGATCCTCCAAAAGGACCCGCGGCATTGTAAGATGCCTTTCAGTGCAGTCTTTGTATCAGCTATACCAACCTGTTTCCTGCTCTCCAGCTCCGGCTCTGGACCCGACCGTACACGACCTGCAACCCGTGGGGCCCGGGGTGGTGCCCGGCCCACTGCTCCACGGGCCCGAGAACCTAAAAAGGATAAGACTGCAGAGGAGTTGGATAAGGAGCTCGAGGCATTCATGGGAAATAGCCCCAAGGACAGTGGGACTGGCGATGTGGAAATGTCCTGAATGTACGACCTGGATAAAGATCTTCTTTTTGACTTCTCCTACTTCCTGTTATTATAAAATGGTATTTCTGCTCAGTACAACTTAGGCTCCTTGAGCGAGCTTTCATGCGAGTCTGGTGGCCATCTTTTGAAGACGCCCAAGTACTTTCAACAAGAACTACGACGATGCTTCAGAGTGCAACACGACTCATGCAGATACGACACGTCCGTCTACCGTACCGCATAAGCCCTGCTCTCCTGCGCGCCCAATCGACACAACCACCCAATGGCGAGTCCCAGCCCCAATCTCAAGGCGACAAAGTCTCTACCTTCAACGATCCCTATCCACTCCCACTCTCTTCGCCAGCACTAGCTTCTCCTGCCCCTGACACACTAAATCCCCTCACTTCTCCCCTCGCGCGACATAACGAAAGCACCCAGACACTCCGTGCGCGGCTCGTGTATCAATCACGCAAGCGCGGCACCCTTGAGGCTGACCTGCTACTGAGCACATTCGCTGGGGAGTACATGAGTCGTATGGACGAGGGGGAGTTACAAGAGTTTGATAAGGTGCGTTAAAGAGCAGAGCGTGCTATAGGGAACTCAACACCCTTTTTTGGGCTGCCCACGATCAGCTCATGGATGAACCCGACTGGGACATTTACTACTGGGCAATCGGGAAACGCGAGCCTCCGCGGCGTTGGACAAACTCATCGCTGCTCGACAAACTCAAAACGCATGCTGCTAATGAGGGGAAGGTTGTGAGACGCATGCCTGACTTATCTGCTCAATCCTCCTGAGTAGAAGCTGCGGTGCATTAGACTAGGTTAAGTTACTTGTTTAACTCTTCATCCCTCATGAAACTTCGTGGATATGATGCTCGTGAGCGATGTTGCAGGAGAAAACATGCGTGAGATAGCAAATTGCAGTTGTGGACCGAGGGTTCTGAGGGGGAAAGGTAATTCGTGCTGGGACAAGGTCGTAGGAAACCACACCCACCTATAGAGTCCTCCAAACCAATTAGCCCAGAAATCTATCATACTTGCTCAACAAGTATCTCTCCACCCATCCTTCCTTCGGAAACACCTTCTCCCACTGATTATGCAAGTGCACCGCAAACACCTTCTCCAGCGCCAACTGCAGCGCACTCCCCTCCCCTTGCATGCCTAGCCCGTCCGCCCACGTCTTCCCGTCCTTCACGAACGGGTCTGGGAGCCTGTTGTCCATGCGACACGAGCGTGCGTCGGAGAAGCAGAAAGGGAGGATTTTGAAGGGCGGTATGCCGGATGCGACAAGGCGACGCCAGAGCTTAAGATAGAGGAGGGAGCCCCAGTCGGTAGAGCCTAGGCGGGGGGGTGGGGATGTGGCCATGAGATGAAAGAATTCGCAGAGGTAGGGGGAGTGTTTGAGGAAGTGCATTAGGGCGCCGTTGAAAGGCTGGTATTTTTTGTCTAGGGGAGAATTAAGGAAGGGTTAGAGCGTCTGTGTAGCAGGTGACCCACCGTAACAGTCCCATTGTGTGACGAATTCGTGTTCGAGCAACGGGGCGAGGTCGCGCGTGAGTAGCGAGTCCATGTCGACCCAGACGCCACCGTAATTCCACAACAGCAGCAGTCGGATGAGATCTCCATCTACCCATGCCTTCGCATCATTTGATTTCAACATCTTACTCCCCTCCATTGCAGTCCCCCGCGCCAGCGTCTCCATATCGACAACTCTCAATTCAAACGCGTCCGGATATCGTCCCAGCCACTTCCTTAACACAGCATTTCCTGATAGATCGCCATTGGACCATAGAACCAGCTTGGACGACACAGTATCTTGCGTTGCGAAGAAGGACTTGATCATCCATTCTTGGCGGGCCTGGAAGGGAGCGAGGTCGACGCGCCAATAGGTGTGAAACAGTCTTCGCTCGGCGGGGGGTGCTAGTGAGTGACTCCCCGGCTGCGCCTGGACCGTCCCCGCAAAGTCGTAACAGTCCATGCCCAGCCGCAGGGGTACGCCCGCTTGCACCTCGATGCGCTTGGGTCCCATTGCGCTCGTGATGTTGTATTTAGGGGAGAGACTCCCCTTGTTGAAGCAGCCTGCGAGGGGCTGGAGAGTGTTGATTTCCTTTTGGACCCAGTTGCGCGAGTACCACATAATCTCGATGTGTATGTCCCACAGGAACAGAATAATGAGGCCCGCTACGAACACGAGTCCGATGAGCCAGCCAAACAGTAAGTATAGTGTGCGAGAGCGTAGGAGGAGGTCCCGCAGGCCTGCAAGGGAAGAGATGGGGCGTCGTCGACGAGGTTTGTGACGGTGGTTGCGGTATGCGACGGTAGGCCCAGGATCCGTGCTGGGCAGGATGCTCATACGCCTGCGCTGCATCTCGAGGTCGGAGTCGTACGCGTCGTTTTCGGTGCTGGTTCTTGGAAGGGCGACATAGGACATAGACGAGGGTGAGCAATACAGGACTGCGATGAGGCGCACATACGATAGCAAGGTTAGCGCTCACGTTTGAGAACATCAATGCGGCTAACTCACCAACTTATTTGGCTGTCTTATTTAACAAGTCTTGAACATCAACGGCATACTCAGTGAGGCTGTGCCAGAATTGTCGTGTCCGAGTCGCACAAAGTCAAGTTGAACGGATTGACAACAGGAGTACAAGTATCTCTGAGTCTTGCTCGTCACTCCTATTACTAGTCAGCAGCATCTGTAGTTAATCAACTATATGCTACAAAACACGCTCCGGCAATGCCAGGACGCACTACTAAGCCGGGCTACACCAACATCAAGGGGTTTGCAGGGGATAAAACACAGGGAAACAAGACAAACGGACTGAGTGCGCGAAGAAAAAGTGGCGGAAGAGGGAGGCGAGGCGAGCTGGGTTATAAGGTATAATAGTAACACAGTCGGGCAAGTAACGGAAAACTTGAATGTCTTGGAGGAGGGTGGAGAGACGAACAATATGGCAGTGAAGAAACCCTTGATCTGGTGCGGCGACGGTGGGCGGCGCAAGTCCTGTTGTCCGCTCGGTGATACCTCTACACAAGTCAACTCCTCCCTCTTCCCCTTCCTCAACGCATCAACACCATGCCCCGTCCTTGGCTCAC
The DNA here is from genome assembly GCA_015039355.1 of Ramaria rubella. Taxonomy (NCBI): domain Eukaryota; kingdom Fungi; phylum Basidiomycota; class Agaricomycetes; order Gomphales; family Gomphaceae; genus Ramaria; species Ramaria rubella. The sequence continues at coordinate 265,355 of MU134299.1, read as the reverse complement.
CGGTCATCGAGACGGGCCTCTCCCATATGCCATCTGATTCGGTGCCAACGGCACCCCGTTAGGTCTCATCGCGCCCACCGCTATGCCATTGCCCTGCGCTGCACGTTGTGCTTGAAGTTGCTGTGCTTGCGCTCGTGCTTGTGCTTGTACCTGCCTCTGTCTCTCCTCCTCCTGTTGTCGCCTCGTCAGCGGGGGCGGCGTCGGATCATCAATAATAGTCGGCGCCACATAAAGATTCTTATCAATTTGCGTCGGTATCGGCTGGATCTCCGTCCCCAACTCCTGCTCAATGCGGTACAAATTGAACCGATCCTCATAAGTGATTAGATTAATCGCCAAGCCAAGATGTCCAAAACGCCCCGAACGACCGATGCGGTGTAGATATGTCTCGCTGTTTTTTGGGAAGTCGAAGTTGATGACAACGTTGACGGCTTGAATGTCGATGCCGCGGGTAAGCAAATCTAGTCGCGGAGGTGGGATGAGTTTAGGGTGGTGTAATATATTGACGATATACTCGCCTGAGCAGACGAGGTTGCGGCATACGCCGTTACGGAAATCGTGGAACACGCGATTGCGGTGTGATTGGAGCATCTTAGCGTGTGAGTAGAAACACGAGTAGCCTAGTTCTGTGACTTTCTTAGCCAGTAGTTCTACTCTGTTTGTGGAGTTGCAGAAAATAATGGATTGATTGATTTGAAGCTGCAGCACAACGTTCAGCATTGCGACAAGTGAACGGGTTAGGAAACAAAACGCACCTTGGAGAATAGTGTGTTCAAGCAGTGGACTTTTTGTCGTTCTTCTACAAATGCATAAAATTGGGTCACACCACGTAGGGTCAGCTCGTCCATAAGGTTAATCTCGTATGGTGACTTCATGTGTTTATCCTATAACACCGTCAGCACCCAGATCAATCCAATCAGCAACACAAAACAGTCTCACCTTGAAATCTTTGACAATCATTGGGAATGTAGCGCTAAACAGCATCACCTGCCGCGACGCCGGCAAAAACGACAACAGCTGCTCCATGACCGGCGCAAACTCTGGACTCAACAGCTTATCAGCCTCATCCATCACAAACACCGGGCACTCGCTCAAGTCCGCCACGCCCTTCCCCGCCAGGTCCAAGATACGCCCTGGCGTCCCTGCAAGCACATGCACCGACTCGGACAGTCGCAATATATCGTCCTTGAGCGTCGTACCGCCCGTCGTGACCATCACCTGCACGCCCATATGCTTGCCGAGTGTCTTGCACACCTGCGACGTCTGCAGCGCGAGCTCACGCGTCGGCACGAGTAGCAACGCCTGGATCTTATTTTTGGAGACGTCGATCCCTTGCAGCGCAGGGATGACGAACGCGGCGGTCTTTCCCGTACCGTTCTTGGCGCGCGCGAGGATATCGCGCTGCGTAAGCGCCATGGGGATAGCTTCTTCTTGGATGGGCGAGGGTCGGTCGAAGCCTGCCTCGAATATGCCCATCAGGAGCTCGCGCTTGAGCTGCATTTGTTCAAAATCGATGCCGCGGACGGCCGTTACGTCCTAGAGAGCGAAAAACCAAAACAGCACGGTTAGAGTATGTAGATGCAGAAATGGACGAGAGGCGGGTGCGCGTACTTCTGTTTGGGGGCGAAGGTCTTTTGGAGGTGCTCGAAGGCCGGATTTCCATGATTCGTTGCTGTTCCGGAAAAGGGGTAAATCGGGTTCTTTCACCTGTATGTGCATTGAACTTACTTCGAAGAGGAAGCTTGTGGTTGTTGCGACATGGTGTATGGGTGGTAGGGTTGTTAGTCAGTGGCTCTGGAGTAGTGGGTAAGGTGCGACTGGGCGTCTCTAAGACGAGCCAACGTAGAATTTATTTAGAGTCGGTGCGAAAGACGACGTCGAGCGTATTTAGGCAGATAGAGACGCAAGCGACGAGGCTCCTTGTGTTTTGAGAAAAGCCAAGAGAATTCAGGCTCCGCACGCGAGTAACACACTCGAGTAACTCAACACAATATTTACTGCTACCGTATACCGTATGTTCGAGGTAAGTGAACAAGTTTTTAAAAGGTGGTACAGGAATGGAGTAACTACAAGAGACGGTGGGATAGCTTAAAAGACTGGGGTGAGCTTAGGACGAGAGTGCAGGTGATGAAGGTATAGATAGATGCGGTCTGTGAGCCGAGCGAGGGTGAGGCAATGAAAAAAGAAAAAAGCGAGACAAACGTCCATTAGGTTTCGCCTCCCCTCTGGTCCGCACATCTGCCCGTGCCGATCCGTCGTTCTCTCCACCACCTGCCAATACCATATATTATCCCAAACACCCACACACCACAAGCAGCCCCCTGTACACCCATTCATCTGCAGCTGCGCCTCGCCGCAAGAAGATGGACCCGGAGAGTAATCGAACGGATGGACAAATGGACAAAAGAAGAGCAGAGATGGAGAAGTTGACGCTGCGCCCACGGAGGTTGGACGGCGACCTTCAACCGATCTTGTTGTCCTTCTTCTTTTGTTTGCGTGGTGGCGTTACCGGTCGTCCCATGTTCATGCCCCCATATGGGTATTTGGCCTTTTTCTCGGCCGGTTTGAGGATCTGGGACGACGCATGTGATTAGTGCGGATGCACGGCGAGTCGCACCACATGCCACGGACCTGGAAGGAGCACAATAACGTCTCGTCCACACTCATCATGGCACCAGCATTATCGAACTCTCCGCAGTAATTGGGTGCAGAAAACAGTGTCACCAACTGTCGTTTCGCAAAGAACTCGTACCCATCTTCGACGACCTATGGGGATGGCCATAAGGCACGGTTTAGCAAAGCACAAATTACGTCAATGTTTACTGTACCTGATGTGCCCGACAAATTAAGTCCATGTCATGCTTCTGTAAGAATCGCGATACGACATCAGGTCCAAATGTAAACGACACTCCACGATCATTTTCCGACCAGCCTGTGATGTCTTTGTCTGGATCCGACCAAAGGAGGTCACAGAGGAGACCTGCGATGCTATGTGATCAGCACAAGCCAGCACAACGCATGCAGACCTTACCTGTGTCTGGCACGTCTGTCGGCCTCATGACTCGTCTGATCTGCTCCATACTTTGCAAGTCTGGGGACAAACCACCATGCATGGTGAAGATCTTCTCATCAATGATTGCCGCGATCGGCAAGCAGTTGAAACAATCGGTAAATGTCTTCCATAACTTGATGTTGTACCGACGCTTGCCTATCCAGCCGTAGATAAGCTAAAGCAATACGGACGATATAGAAAAGGGCTCACATTCGTCGTAAAAGCCGTATATCCTGTTTATACTGGCGCACTCGTGGTTCCCTCTTAAGATGAAAAAGTTCTCGGGGTACTTGATTTTGTATGCGAGAAGTAGACAGATTGTCTCTAAAGATTGCTTTCCACGATCCACGTAGTCACCCAGGAAGAGGTAATTCGCTTCTGGGGGGAATCCGCCATACTCGAATAGCCGGAGAAGGTCATAGTATTGGCCATGAATGTCACCTGGCCACGCACTAAGAGGGTTGGCAGCAGCACACTGATGGACACGCACCACATATCTTGATAGGTGCTTCAAGCTCCAACAAAATGGGTTGGTTGATGAATATCTCGCGTGCCTTTGTGCACAGGTATTTGATCTCGTATTCTTGCAGCTGGACTGGCTTTCCGGGACGGTTACCTCGAACTATATTGAAGAGGGGTGATCAGCCGCAATAAGGATCGACCTGGCACTGAGGACAGCGAGGAACGGGTGCTACAACCCCCATGACACAAAGCCTATCCAGTGCGTGGAGAGCAATGAGGCCGCTCACGTTCCCCATGCGGCCCATGTCGTATGAGTCAGAAACGCACCTTCGAGCAGCCTATCAATGACCGAGTCCAGATCAATTTCTGTCGTTGTATCTGCCATTTATCAGAAACTCTACGCCGGTCTCCCGTGCTGGTGTGATGGCGGTGTGTGGGTGTGGGTGAAAGGAGGGCGAGCGTGAGGTGGGTGGTTACTGCGTGGCCGCGTGGGGAGTTATCTGTTCTGATGAGCAGCCACTGGAGCTGCAGAAGAAATCAAAAGTATCAGTGTATCGCTCGTCACAGCGACGAGAGCAGGGAAATGGGGCGAGAATGGGCGTGGAGAGGATTGGCGTGGTGAGATTGTTGGCCGGATTGGTGGCATGATTTTTGGTGGAAAATACTGGGAAGAGTACTCGCCTTTGGCTGTGCTGGACGATGAGCGGGATGGGAGCAACGAGCAGAAGCGGGAGGACGTGGTACACGGCGGGCGGAGAGGTGCTTAGACACTGCTGGCGGAAGGTTTGCGATGAAAAAGTCGGAGTATCTGCCCTTGCCGAACCCGGGTGCAGTCCCACAGAGGCAGTCACTCGATAACGTTCCTGGCGAATGCCACTGCGTCGTCGCTCTGTGCAATTACTACTAAATTATATTCTAATCTTACTAACGCGAGTGACAATACAGTCTGAAACAAATAAAAAAAAATCAATGCTACAGTGGCCAACGACCGCGATGCGAAAGGGAGCGTGCAAGAATATGTATCAATGTGCAAGAAGTAAAAGATTATCGCCACTGTCACTGCGTCAGCCATTGGCGCCCTATGCAGTCTCCTCCGCTACACGGCGCCGTCGTCTGCGTCGTCGTGGAAAGAGCGGACCGCGCGGCATCGCTCGCTCATCCAGGTCCAGCGCAACATTCGCAGCAGCCTGCAAGGCCTACAGAACGAAAGGAACAACGACGATCAGCCCACGCCCACTCAACCAGAAAACAAAACCGCCAAAGCCACAAAGGCGGCGTTCGTACCTCAATCCACTCCACGACGTCCTCGATGTCCTTCGCCTGCAGTAGAAACTGCTCCCCTTCCATCCGCACACGCACCACATTCCGCCGCTTCAGATAGTCCGTCGCGAGACCCGACTCTGCGTGCTGCAACGTGTACTCTCGCACAAGCAACGACGGATCTGGTCGCTCGAGTTCAATGGACTTGCACGACGCGGACGAGAGGGGTCGTTCAGACACAGGCCGGCGGCCCGACCCCCTTGCCTCCGTACTGCTGGGCGACGACACATTGCTATTCGACGAGTACCGCGAAAGTGCTGGCGAAGAACCCCCTTGCGAGTTTGAGCGAGAATGCGAGCGTGGTGCCAAGAATGTAGGCGACGAGGGCGAAGTAGGCGTCCGCGCTTCCTCGATCACCAAACTCTCCTCCTGCACCTTCCTCACCCTCCCTGCATCCGCCGCATCCTCTTCCTCCTCTCGCGCGCGGATCCCATACATACGCCCATCACTTCCCGATCGATATACTGTCGTATCGCCCGCACCCAGCACGCCTTCCCACACGCTCTTCACTCCGCGGACCTTATACACAGTGAACTTCGTCCCCTCCAGCACGCACACCACGCGGCGCCACTTGCGGTCGTGGCTAATCACGCCTGGCTGCGTGAACTCCATCTTCCGCGGCATTTCTGCCACGAGCACAATATCATTGTGGTATCCCGGGAGCCGCTCCCTGCCCTCCTCGTCCCGTGGCATCACTTCCGCCCCGACGACTGGTAAAGGCTGGTACGCGGGCGGCTGCGTCGCCATACTCGGCATGGATTGTCGCCGCTTGACAGTTTTGCCTCTGGGAGACACATTGCCTTGGTTCTGGATCTGTTGCTCTAGCGTTATATTCGGTTCCCGCGCTCTACCCTTGCCCTTCCCCGTGTCCTCGTATGGCGGGCTGGGCGGCGCCGCAATGCTGCTGAGGTCGATCATGCTGCGTGATGGCCGACGATACATCTTGTTCTCGCTTGCGCTTACAACATCTAGTCCTCCTCCCCTAATTCGGTGGCCAGGAAGCACAAGAGTGCCGGCACCAAAGACCCCGTGGAACACGGCTTCCTGAGCGTGTGTATTCGCGTTCGCGTCTTCGCGGGATAGAGATAGGGAGTTCGACAGGGGCAATTGCGTCTGCCCCTCCTCATGTGACCTCGAGCCATCAACATCGGACGGCATACCAAGCGATAACGCAGGAAGTCCCATTCCTGTCTCTGAAGTTGTTGCAGATGTCGGTAGGAGAGAACGGGCAGTTCCCGCACCCAACGCGCGAGGATAACTTGAACCACCCTCCGAGTTCGGCGGCAAAGCTGTGAATGCAGACGGAGGCCCGAGATCGTGCGGGCGCGGAGTTAGAGTGGGGCCTGGCCCTAGAGTCGGCGTGATGGGGCCATGCGCCACGCCGGTTCCGTATACACCTCCAGATCCAGATCCGTAACCCACACTAGCGAGTGTCGGCGTGCGCATGCCCGCGCTCCCATTCCCATTCGGTTGATGGTGCGGCTGAAAGCTAAAATATCCCGCTCCTGCCTCGGCTGTGAATACATCATTAAATTATGATCCGGGGAGAAAATGCGGATCAACATACCAGAAGTTGCATGAAAACTTGGCCCCGCGTTCGGGGACGTGGTGGCTCCCATCCCGGACGCCGGCGCGAACGCGGATGTGCCCCCCCAGCCAAACGCCGAGCCCAATGAAATTGGGCCTTTAGTAAATGTATCCTTCACCTGTGCAGACGGAGAGGCAAACGGCATCTGCCAGCGCTCGGGGAACGTCGACGTGGATGGGGATGGGGACGGGGTCGGTGTCCACCTTCCGTCCTCATCAATGCTATCCATCGACGGCCGCCCGACAATCTCCTCCGTCCGTCCCGGCCCGCGCTCCGTTCGCGCACTGTCGCTCTCGTCCCCATCGGCACTCCGCGTACTCTCCATACTCGCTCGCCCAAAGTGGCCTTGTACAACCGCACGGAAATCCCGCCCCTGCGCGCCTATCTCTTCGATTTCATCATCCTCCATATCCTGTCCGAGCTCGTGATCTGGCGACTCACGCTCCGTGGTCTGCCGCTCATGGGATCGTCCATTCATGCTGAGCGTCGGCATGGTGCTGAGTCGACTCGGACTCGGGCGGCGTTGTGACGATGAAGGGGACGGCTCGAGGTAGACGTCCAGGGTCATCCTGCGGGCTGGCGGGGGCTTGCGCGCCGCTGGACCAGAATTAGAGTTGGAGATGCCGTATAGGGATATGGAAGGGAGGTTTTTGATGGGCCACGGTGGGACGCGTTGTATGATTGCGGGAGAGAGGCGAAGAGAGTGACCTTGTTTGTCGACGCGCGTGGAGGATGGGGTGGTGCTGGCAAATGCTGGGGGGAAGCTAGGGAGCTGTGGTGCGGAGGATCTGCGACTTTGTACTACGGGCTCGGTGGGGAGCGGAGCGGATGTCAACGCGTAAGCTGGGTCGGACGTGGCTGCTGAGGTTGATCTTGCAAGTGGAGGCGTCTGAGCGGCGGAGGGGTCCAAGGCCATGGGAGATATAAGTCCACTCGGAATCCCGAATGAATTCATGCCTTCGAAAGCTGCAGGGAGAGAAGAGGGAGAGAATGGACGAAGCGTTGGAGATCTAGCCTGAAGTGGAACGAGGGTCTCAATGGCCTCTCTGGACGCGTTTGACTGGGGACCGGACTCCGGAGGCCTCACGGGCAAGCCATTCCCTCGGGTTGCGGGTGGGGTGGAAGGGTGATGGGTTACAATAATTCCAGGAAGGGAAAACTGCACGGAGGGTGCAGGCCGGGGAATATCCATGGCGGGTGTGCTGGCACCTTTCTTGTGGGTGATAATAGGCTGTTCAGAAAGGGCATTTGTGCTTATGCTCGTGTTGGACGAGCCTTCGCTGTACATATCTGGACGGAGGGGGAGGGACAACGCGGGTTGCGAGGGGGAGACAAAGGGTTTGCGGGGTATATCCATGGACGAGGCACGGTAGCGCGATATTATGATGGGGCCAGTTCGAGAAGCACTCTGTCTATCGTTGGCAAGTTTACGCCCTCCGAAGATCTTTCTCACGAAGTGCGAAGCTCTTGCCTGGGAAACGCGCAGGTCAGCGTAGGACGGTGTGGACTGGGAAAGAGCGCACCTGCAGTGTAACACCAGATCTTCCGTTTTCTACACTCATTGCAAGATTCAAAGCAATTTCATCCAAGAAGAGAAAAGGTGAGATTGAGGTGAGAGTTGATGAAGAAGAGCGCAAGTTTTGAAACACTCGAAGCCATCAGAATAGGCGCTTGTGGTACATCGGGCGACAGAAGCGTTTGGGTGCAGCGTCATACCCACACGTCATGGGGATTGTACACGTCCATTCGTCAAAGCCTCTGAAGATGTTTTTTATATTTTTTATTTTTACAGAACTTCTGCAGCACTCCCCAACTGCTGCGCCAAAGCCGATGCTGTCCACTATCTTCAATTCATTCGCAATTTGAATCTTGATCGAATTCGGTAATCCGCCGAAGCTGACACAACTATTAGCGCTGCCGCGCAGCGTGGCACTAAGTAGCGTGATCTCTTGAGCCTAAGGTGTCCAACTGTTACTGTGGTCATATCGTCGTCATGTCCTATCTGTTGGCTCAGATCCGCAGCCGTGCAGCAGAGCTTCCTCACTGAACTTTGCTCTGGAAATGCGCAACCTTGAGTCCTTGACCAGGTCCGACTTCGGCCCCGTATCATGTACGCTAGTGTACGCTGAGCGACGTCGGCCATGCGTGGTAACCGGCACCGGGACATCCGATCATCTGGCATTGAAACAACCCGCTGATGTCTAAGGTTGTGCCGAACGTGCAACAGTCTGTCGGTCCAAATCAACAACTTGGGCAGTCCGGTGAACGGACTTGTAGAATGCTTCGATTTGTTTATGAAATTCTATTGGCGACTTCTTTCGACCATTGTAGTAGCTAGAATAAAGCATGACATCACACGAAAGAAGCAATATCGATCTGAGACACAAACATGGCAGACTGTCCTTTAAACCTCAGGCCTCAGGCCTCGCGCGGTCGCACATCTCACATATCTTCGCACCTGAATTATTTTCACTGAAATGATGAACAGAATTAGCTTCAGTCACTACTAGTAACACTGACTCACAATGTACACGCCGGGCAAGTCCATCCTACCACTGTGTCCGTGAGTACCTGACGCCTTGGTTCCTCACACATTGAGCATTCCTTGTTGCCAGCAGGATTTGCACTACGGGTATTACGCAAGGTAATATTACAACCCTTGCCGTAGAGATCATTGTGGAATACACTCACAAAGTGCATACATGGCACGCCCATTCTGAAGGCTTGTCAACGCTTTGGACACGCTCACCAAGCCTCCTGGGCCGATCCATCCCCAACGCCTCCTTTTTCCGCTGCTGCATCTCTTGATCCACCATACGGCCAGACACCGACGCTGAACCTGAAGGAGCTTTGAATATATCTGGAATTACCCGTGTATCATCTGTTTTCCGCTTTTTAGAAGGTCCTTCCTGTCTTTCAATAGGGTCGGTTCCGTGTTTGTTATCATGTGAGTTGTCTCTAGACTTAGAGAAGGGGAGAGATGAGCGCGAAGAAGTTCCGAGCGTTTGGGCTGACGGGACGCCAGTTTCTATCACCCCTGTTGCCCCTCTCGTTCATTCCCCGCTTTTTCAAGAATAGTGACCTCTTACCATCAGACCCAATAATCAAGTCGTCATCATCATCATCACGCAAGGCCCCCATATCTTCCTCTCCTATGACATCCCGCATCCATTTCAAGCGCTCCTTGTCCGTTTCCAAAGCGACACGTTCGAAGTTTGTGCTATCATCCTCTGCCCCGCTAACTTCTGATTCAGAATGTTCTGGCTGTGGTTGCTCTGGTGAGGATTTCCCTTTGTAAATATCATGATGGTGCTCAATCATCCTAAACTCAACCAGTAAGTCGACAGTGATGCATACCTTGACTTTGCATTAGCCGTCTCTCCGCAGCCAGTGCTCGCTCTTCCCTTGCCCGCCGACTGTTTGCGATTAACTTCAATAACTGCAAGAACGTTCAAAACTTTAAAAAAAATTAGCACCTTCCAGCACGTTTCCCAAACCCACTACCCTTATCCCCCTTCTCAACGTTCCGATCAAGAACACTCCCCCCTCCCGCATCATCAAAAGCATACTTAGATGTCACCCGCGAACCAGCTTTCCGCTGTTTCTGGGTCTGTGCACCTGTGGTAAGCGACGGACCTGCAGGTCTGCGGGCACGGCGGCGGCGGCGTGAAGGTAGCGCCAAATTTCGGGATTGTGAATGTGCGCCGCCACACTGAAAAAAAAAGGCGGGAGATCAACAGTCCTGTTACGGTAACGTGGAATTTGAGAACTCACAGTGTATTCAGGAAGCTCTTGGTCGGCCCATCCTCCTGAGACACGTTTCGAGTCTGAAAGTCGGGTCCCGGCGGACCAGTAACCTTTGAAAAGTGTAGTCAGAGAATCACGAATTCAGACAAGTGTCGTTTGTAGTTTGTACCGTCCCCATAATAGCCTTTCCGTCGTAATTCTGCAACCTCCGCAGACAGTTGACGTCTAAGTGAATGAAAAGCAGAAGAGTGGTCCATGTGCTGTTTGAATTATTATCCAGTCTCTTCAGTGTAGAAAGAACAGGCAGTACCTTAATGTGTGCGAGCTGAATGTAATATATATAATCCTATGATTACAACTGTAATACGGATACGTACTCACCTCGTGACAAAACACACCGAGCATCCTAGAAGTTGAATGAAAGCGATCGCGGGCATCTCTGAGCACAAGCTCTGGTAAAATAATTCAGGAACATAGAGTTTCAGCTGCATCTCACTCAGAAGAACCTACCAACAGTTTCACCAGCATTCCAATTGCGTCCCAGAAACATTTTGTTGCTCTCATACTACAGCCACAGTGTGATTTCAACAGATTCGGCTCATCTTCAGGGTGTTTCATTTCTCCATATCAAGATACATGCATACCTCCTCAAAGCTATTCACTGTGAATCCGTGTTTCTTCATCACGGGCTTGAGTTGTGCTGCTAACGCGCGCAGAAGCTCTTTCGCCTCCTCGTCCTCTGCAGTGCCATATTTCGCGCCGGCGGGAGGCAATGCAGAGATAAAATTGATGTAAGGGTTTGGGTTGGCAGCCTGTTCATTGATGCGCGTAAATACCATCGTGATATAAGTATTTGGGGCCGTCAATAGAATTGCCAGTGGCTTATAGACAAGGTGCTAGTCTATTACATAAATAATCCAACCTTTAACTCCCGAATCTCCGAATCTCAGATGTAGACACCCAGCCTCGCCACATACAAGACCACACCCTCTAAACCACTCGCGATGGCTTCTTCCGGGCAGCACATTCATCCAGAGGGTGACTTGCAGGGAGGTGTCGAGAGTGTGTTTGATGAAGCAGCGGAACGGCAGAGGTTGAACGAAATGATGGAATCAAGCATCGAAGCGTTTTCGATCCAATTCGATCGTCCCGCAGAAGTGGAGTTGCCCCGGAGAAAAGAGGCATTTCTTGAACGAAAACGAATGGCGGTGGTGGCAGACACGGAGGACGACGCGCGTTCACAGACGTCGGTGACGGAGTGCGAAAATAAGGCTGTGAAGCGGAAAGCAGAGGAGGAGGAGTGTCAACCAGCGAGATCGTCGAAGAAGCCACGAGCAAAACAATCGGTGTCGAGAATGGCGCCCGGGGGGAAGCAGATGATCAAGAGCTTTATGTCAGATCCTGCTGTGCTGAAAGTCTTTGAAGAGCTGACAGTGGCGGTGCAAGGGGCGATGGCGTCGCTTCATACCGTCAACCAAAACACACTGTGAGCAAGTGCGGGAAACGCTCGGCGAGTTGGTGAAATACACAGGAACGGTGGACGATTCAGACTAAGACGGAGTCGGCAGTGCGAGTTCAATCAGTGCGGGGAGATTTTTAGTGGAGCCCAAGCACGTCCTCTTCCGAACAAACGATTAATGTCAGTAAAAAGAGCCAAGGCGAGAGTTTATTAATAATAGGTTACAGTGGTGTCAGAGCGTTGCACAACATGGACATCATGAATTTTCAATGTTTTCCGGCTGAACATAGGCTGTAATACCCTGAATCATAACGACATAGAATTTCCTGAATGATATCATGCACCACGACCAATGCATTTATAAGTGCTCATGGACGCCTTAGAGTGATGCTCGCAAGAACATTTGCAATCAGTGAATGGAAATCAATGAAGCACACTGAACAAGATCTTAGTAATGATTTTCCCTATCGGCTCACACCCAATTCGATATTATCCGAGAGGTACGAATACAAGCGCACAAACGCTACAAAGATAACAGTTCTTCTGCGCTAGGTACCGTCACTGTGTCCACGTGCTAGAAAATGCAACACATGCTGCAACTGCGCTGGTTCACATCTTAACGCAACATGGCGCCATCGACCTCTTTTCCATCTTCCGAGGGTTCCTTGGAATCAGACACCAGTCCGGCGACCACGGCTGCTTTGTGTGAAACTTTTTCCACACCCTCCGCGCCGTCGAATATTCTGTACAGGGTATAATCAGCAAAAGGATACGCAGAGGCGAGTGAAATAAATAGGAACTGACGCTGCTGTCTCCTCGAGAGTGTGGTTCTTAGTTTCGATGACAAATAGGTAGACGAACGCAAGCTCGAACGCTAGCCAGCAATCGTAACTAACATATCCGTTGAGTCATTCAATCATCACGGAATGACACCATAAAACATACACGATGTAATATTTCCATCCAATTGCGCCAAGAGCAATTGGATTGACGTATCTGCATAATTTGTGATTTCATGTCCAAATATCGATGAGATGAAGGTACGACTTACTGGTTAAATATAATTGCCACAGAAATCGTAAAGTTGAATATATTGAAGCCTTTGGCGCGGATTGCGTATGGCAGAATCTCCACAGCATAGCTCACAATGAGTGGGGTGAATGCAATATCATAAGCCGCGTAAAACAGGAAAATGAAAGCAATGACCGCATGGGCAGCTGGCTCTGACCCTTTCAAAGCAAATTGTGCAGAACACACTGTCTGCATCGTGAAGAAGATGAGCATTCCGATGCAGGAGGATATGAATAACTTTCGTCGGCCGGCGCGATCGCAGAGCAATGCAGCACCAATAGCCCAGAAAAGATTCCAAATCTGCAGGATTCCATTGATGAGAAGTTGGGTAGTAGAACTGGTGATCCCGATGGTGTCGAACACAGCATGGAGGTAGTAGGATACAAGGCCGTTACCGCTCCACTAAGACCCAATAGTCAGCGAATTAACAAGCTCGACGAAAGCGCGTCCGAACGTACTTGAGAGAAGAATGCCAGAGCTACGATAATACGCAAGCGCTTCCTATTCCCGGTCGTCGCGAACAGGCTTCTGTACCCAACGTTTGCAGAAACAGCCCTGTCAAGTTCGATGGCAGCTTTGATCTCATGAAACTCGAACTCTACAAGAGGATCTTGTCTACAAATATGTCGAGATTGCTATGAGCATCGTGGAGAAGAAAGGTGCAAACGAGTTACGCACTCATTCCCGTTTCCATGATAGTAGCCTAGAATACGACGGGCCTCTCTTTCCCGGCCCTTGCTGATCAACCAACGAGGTGATTCGGGAACAAACCACATGAGAAGGACTTGCAGGACCGAAGGGAGCGCTTGTAATGCTGACGGAATGCGCCACGACCACGAATTATTAATGAAAAATGTACCAAAGGTCTAGTAATGGAGGACGGAATGCATGAGCGTTAGATAGGGCAACAACCGGATGCACTTACCGACCATGCAGCTCTGTAATTGCGGGGAAAAGGTAAACTTAGTTTCAATATATACAAAAGCCGTTGCCTACACGACGGAGCCGGAATACCTTGGTAAAATGTACTAAGCAAAGTTTTCCTGGAACACTAATAACTACAAGACATACCAAAGTGAGTTATAGCAAGATGTCAAAGGTGCGCGATGGGTTGGATAGGCAATTTCGGATACGACTAATCAGGCCTCCATAAGTAATCCATTAATCAAATATTACGTGGATCAAGGACAAACGTAATGGAGCAGCGTTCGCTGCGAATGTTAATCCAAAACCCACTAAATGAGAGTTAAAATTCGTAACAATCCTCGGATTTATTGCGGATGATACGTACTCAAAAATCTAAAATGAATGTTATTTATGATATCAGTTTCCGCAATGCGCATAATGTCAGTAAGAACACTCACCGTGCTGCTATAAACATGCCAAGATCTTGAGCGGCGGTTTGAATGACTGCACCCACGATCACTGTAGGAAAAGACGACACTCGATTAGAAGGAAAACTTCAGATGAGCGGGAGATGTCGTACTGAGGAAAGCACCCAGAAGAATTGCTTTCCGGCGACCTGCCCAATCTGTTAGGTAAGGAGCAAAGGGAAAACCGGCGAGGGCTCCGATATTCTATCAAAGGGATAAATTAAGTAACGCAAAATTATAAGCACACGTGGTTGACAAACCTGCATGGCGTTGAAAAGCCCAAGCTAGATTGCGACTCACTCAGAGTAGCTGACATGAGGGCCTGGTGTATCACCTTACCTTTCCGCCCGTCGGATGGTTAAAATCATTTTCAAACGTTTGCAGAGTGAGCAGACCGTCTATATAGCATTTTCGAACAGTGAACATGGTAATCACTGGCAGAGCATCAGACACTTACTCATCATGCTTCCGTCATATCCACTGCTGTATGAAGTAATAAGCCTATGGAGGCTCTATGAGGATATGTACGTTGTATCAGGTTCTGCAAGATGCTCACGGCAGGAAGACCCATCCATTCAAAACCAGGAGACCTACATAATTCGGATTTAGGAATTCAATGATGCTACGATCCTCCCGTCACTTCATCACGTACGGGTGTTTTTATACCAGGGCCTTGTATCCACTTAGGTACAAAATTTAATGGAATAACAATATCACAAAGAGGTTCACAAACCAAGGTGGGCAACACCTGATCCATGTATAACTGCAACAGGGCCTCCCGCCATGGTAAAAGTCAAGGTAGGATGAAGATGGTGAATCCGACTGGCAGGCTCCCTGTGTGGAGAGTTTATAAGACGTACATGGGGCTAAATATGTCGGTTAAACAGCCCAGGAAGCATGCTTCAAGAAGACGTTTCATGTGGGGACAAGTGTCGCCCTGGCGCTGAAGGAGTGAAAGCCGATTGATTCTGGTAAGACCACCTGCGATTGCTCTGCTTCTCTTCAAAGATCAGGCCTTGTGATGTATATTGTGACTTGGCTGCAGACGCCTCTGTGGGTGCGTGACACAAGTAATCCAAAAATAGGGTGTCTAGAGCACGGGGGCAAAATTACATCACTGCATATTCCCAGTCACACAGATAGAGAAGCCTTGCGACATACCACGGTCAGAGCTTGTTTAACACCTTTTTGAGTGATCAAGGAAAAGAAAATGCGGTACTACGTGATAGGTGCCAAGATGGTGGCGCGTCACCGTAATGCATGTGGGAAGGCTTTAGCCTGACAGCAAGATTAGAAATAATTCCACCTGACCACTTACGGACCGCACGCCGCATATCCTCAAGCATTAGAAGTATGTCCAACATGGATAGCGAAGTTTCGTTATGATAAGCTCGAATCCGAAGAACTTCATGGATCGGCCTAAGCGGGAAGGACTTCATTGGGAGAACGACGACTCGAAATGCACTCTCTGATGTGGCCACCCCAGAGGGAAGAAGTGTATGTTCGTGAATAAACGGCCGTGTAGCGCGGCAGTTGTCAAAGACTCGATCAGGTTGGAAGAAACGCAGCGGAAGACTTTGAGACCAGGCTCAGCACTGCTTTCCCTGAGGGCTTCTTCACGAGGGTTTTCTATTACTGCAAACTGATGCAAGAGAAAGAGGACGTGAGCGTTATTCGTGCCTTGCGCGCTTCAAGGCTTGTGATCGACGTGACGTGACGCGTTGGGGTTAGATCTCCGACAGGCCAGCTCATAGACAATGAATTTACAGTCTACAGCTTTACGCTTCATGTTGGAACATCCCAAACACGGCAAGAGAATAGCCTCCCTGTCATGAAACCCATCTAAGATGGAGCCGGTCAAAAATAACAAATGTGCATACCGCTTGGTCCGCTCACAAGTTCAAGTTTGCCAATTTAACGCACCGTGACATCGTCTTGGTGCCTATTCCGATGGTTATATTTTTCTCCCTTGTAATTATATATCAATCAATCAGCAATCAATCCATTCTCACCTCTGATAGTTTGAAGACCTTTCTGCCACACTCTTGGGACTGCCAGTGTATGTACTTGAGCCGTACTAAATCATGGACGATCTAGGAATTTAACATATAGAGTAACTCAGAACTATCCGGATCATATATAGCCTACGAGGGGGTGCCATCCTACCAACGATAGTTGCTTTCCCCTCTGAATCGGCCAACATTGGCCATCTCTACATCCACTTCACCTTTATGTACACGAATGTACTCGTAGATGTTAAGTCCAGTTCGTAATTTGGTCTACTTGTTTTGAGCCATCTGACTCACACATTGGCATTTTCTGGATACGTAACTACTGGAAACTTATCGGTTGTTGAGTTTTGTTCGATTCTGAAAATGCTCTCGGGGTACTACACCCACTGTCAAACTGAGCACACGCATCTTTGGAGGTACGTGAACCTGAGGTATGAGAATTAGGCGATTTGCGTCGCTTCTGTGACTTCCGAGGTTACAATTATGCTAGACTGCGTCTGCTTTACGGCTTTACTCTGGTTTCTGGGATCAACGTATTTGTTCAGGAGCGTTGTGAGTTGCCACATGCAATTTAAATTTAAATCCAATTGGTCAAAAATATCTGGTTTTTATTGTGCAAGTCGTGAGTAAGTGATAATAATGGCGCCACTCGCGACCGATTGCAGTGTCACCGCAAGTGACTCAAACTGTGAGAACTCAGAGTAGTATGGAGGCTCCATGCAATCATTTCACTTTTTTTCGAGAGCACTAACGAAACAACATACGCATAATTGCCCACCGTACATGTTCACTTTAGTGGTCTGTACTCTAATTTTGGGACTTGCTGCCACGAATCCATTACCGTAATAACATATGATTGCATTGATAGATTATTTCACAGCTTCACGAGTCCAAAGCACATAGGTAACTAAGATACACCATTCAATTACAGGTGATGGAAACAACATGGTCCAGGAGAGTATCAACACATTCAGGTATAGTCTAAAACGTCCTAAATAATCAAACATTAAAATTCTCTCCGTCCTTCCCCTTGGGGTTCTCTGAGCCGCCATGATGGTCTAATTCCAGGATCTCTTCCATTCCGGTTTGAAATTCGGGTTCAAACCTATCACACCCGACCTTTTTCAACCATGCTTTGCGTTCTTCGTCTCTTACTGGCGACATTATCCTTCTCATACGGGCGCACGCCGGACATAGGAATGCACCGGGACTGGCGGTGCCTGGTGCATCTCCCATGCATGTATGTCGTGGCGCGAATCGTGACCAAGATGTCGACCATGGGGACGGAATAGATAAAAGAGATGGTTGAAGGGAGGGAAATGTCAATCCAGCCACTGGGAGTGTGTCAGGAGAGGCAGCATAAGAGCATACTCGGAGATGCTGAGCAGGCGACAAGGAGGGAGCCAGAAATGATAGTATATGAATCGCGAGTTCTGGGGGCAAACGAGGTCTTGATCCACTGCATGGCCGTCCGTAAGCAAGCAGAGTAGGGCGAGCGTAGGGAAGTAGGATAAGAGCGTCCTCTGCTGTCTTTTTCCCAAGGTAGCGATTTCGCTCTAGTACCTTGATGCGAAGTTGCTCTTCGCATTTCTTCCAACCGTCGTTGCCTTCTAAAATCCCATCTTGAAGGCAGCAAGCGTGCATTTCGACCCAACCAATAGACCAATTCGCCCGTTCGAGCGCTCGAATGATGCGTGATACCGACGAAAGCCCCAGTGGATTACCATTGAGCTTAACCGTACGCATACCCCATGCGCGGGGTGAGGCGAGGTAGGAAATTAGTGAAGGGGTAGCGGCTGGTCCGAGCGAACAGACCGAGAGGTGCAATTCTGCTAATTTCGGCGCAGAGAGGTTGGGAAGAAAAGTGGTGGAGATAATCTCTCCAAGCGATTTGTTACATGTGAGCGATAGCGTGTGCAAATTCGATCTGTTTATTGCCAGGGCAAAACGAAGCATGATTGGGCGATCTCCCTAAAATCCAAGATCACAAATTAAATCGCATAGAGGATACTGTGAGCATGCCTTCAATAAGTTCTAAAAAAGCAATAAGTTAACACCGTGTTTGTGATTAACAAGTGCAAGTTGACTTACGTTCTGTAGAAATAGAGCGCCAAGGGATTCGTTGTCCTCGAGATATCTAAGAAAAGGAAATATTGTTTTTCCACAAAAAATCATTATTTAGAAATGTACCTTGAGATCGCCCAGAGTCCCGCGTCCCCAATCCTGTTCGCGTTCAGGCTGATCTCGACTATCTGGTGCTTCTTCCCTTCTTCCGATCTGAGGTGGTCGAATAGGGCAACGCAACCAGCATCGCCTAAGCGATTATGTCCTAAGACGAGATGATGAACCGATCTGTGCGTCCGTAAGAGCTTCACGATGGCTTCCGCTCCTTGGACGCCGGTAAGGCCAGCATCATGCTTGTCAATATAATTATTAGTAAGAAGGGGGGAAGCAGCCTTGCGATGCGATAATGTCGATCTTGAATTGAAATTCGAGTATTGCATGGAAGAGGGTGTATGACTATTATGACACAGTCAAGTCTGACTGAGCGTGGTGGGAATCGAGGAACGCCCTCTTTGGCCAGAGATAGTCACGTGATAGGCATCAATAGTCACGTGATAGGGCCGCAGACGAGCCTTATAAGCAAGTTACACTGGGACTGGCAATGCCTGCCAGATTTAAGCTCCAACATAATTTTCCCATGGGGAAAATTTACTCAGCTGCAATGGTTGTACCAGGTATTTTGAATGACTTTACTGGACAAAATAAAACAAAGAAAAGAATAGTTTCGGCTATTCTGTCAAATCATGAATGATAATGCAGATATTGAAATGAATCATCCATTATCCCCAGCGAGAAGTGCCTCGGATGTAGGCTGAGCTGGTCGGTCCTCAGTGGATCTGCAAGAGGGATCTGCTGAGGACCGACCCAATCAGAAAATCTGGACTATAAGGGATGGCAAATCTGCGTCCATCTGTTCTCATCCCTGGATAGAGGATTAGCAGATCTGAGATCACAAGGTCTGCTTAGAAGGGAACAGATGAGATGCACATAAATATTAATAGAAAACAAAATAGATTTGACAGTAGACTGGTATTCAAGTTAACTTCCCACACACAAACAGTCTATACCAAGCAGACAAGATGTACAGATAGAAAATATTATATTTTGTTTTATGGTCTACAATAATTATTTCTACTATATAGCTATCTAGAAGGTACTACCCCTAACATGCATTTTGAGCTTGTAATCCAAGGGAGCACATAGTTAAAACAGGGTAGGAACTATAGACTAGAACCATAACTTACCTATTACTTCATCCTTCACCAAGTCCTCATGCACATGAAGTGGGGGTTGGATGGCGCAGAGTGAGGACAACAGGGTGGGGGAAAGGTTGGAAGACGGAACACAACGAGATTGCCTCTATATATACATAAATGAGTGTCATGTGAAGGAATGCCGGCTCAGTGAAATGAACAGTTCGTTCATTTTGTTCATTTTTCTGTTCTTACACAAACACAGCCCAGAGACTTCGATAAATATGATAAATTTTAAAATTGGTACATGCGTGTACAAATGAAAAAAAAACTGTCCTATGTGCTCAGATGTGCTGAGATTCAATTGGACCTGTCAACAGCTGTGATCTCTGATCCGACCAGCTGAGCTCCAGACTGAGGCACTTCTCGCTGGGCATTATCCCTGTAAATCTTTCAGGATTCCTGAGAATACTGCAAGATCATCAAGTATACTAAGGGATAATCAATGATTTGTTTAAATCACGAAGTATATATCTGTGATCACACAATATATTTCAGGATCCTGAATGATTTGGACATGATCCTCAAGGATTTGGTTTCAGGATTTGGGAGGATCTCCCATTATTCACATGCACAAATCATTCTTTAGTTTCATTTGTTGAAACCATTGAAACTGACAAACTGCAAAAATGAAATTCACAGTTAACTGTAGTACAATCCTTAGGAAGTCCTATCGGGATTTGAAGTTATGTTATGTAAGTAAGTGTTTCACGCATGCCAGATATGGGTGCATTCACAAATGTTCAGTGTGAATGCGTTTGAGCCTTCAGCTGTGCAGGCATTCCTGAAGGGCAGGTTCAAGAAAACCATGGTGTGGGCACCCGAAAAAGCATGGCAGGATGGTGGCGGTGAGGCAGGTGGCACTAGAGGCTTTGCTGGAGGTGTAGACAGCCCATGGGAGGAAGGAGTAGTTGTATATAAAGGGTAGGGCTGTGAGGGAGGTGCTAGCAGACAGGAGGGATGGGGGTACATACTTTAGAAGCTGTGATTTGGATGTGGAGGGGTCACAGACAATGTGTTAGATCCCAGATCCGGCTTCCGTTATTCTGATGTTTTCTGCGTTCCGATAAGCCTTTTTCCACTTATTTCTGATATACCCCCATTTTATCATTCTTAGTTACAATCCATCTTGATCTTATCCCCATATGTTCTATCTCGATTTCCATATTTTCTCTGATCCTGGAACCCTGTATCATGCACTCTTATCTCTTTGTTTCTGATTTCCGGAATTCCACATATTTATTTAAATATGCTTTTCTTCGTTCAAGCTTTCCTTAGCTTGTATATCTCATTTAGCTCCGATTATACTTGTTATACTCGTTAGAACCTGATATATCTTGTTAAGACCCTTTATATCACTATATCCATTATTACACTTCATCATGCCCAATTCTACCTGTATCAAGTCTTACACCTTTGATCATTATATCGGTATTCCGATTATTCCAACTCCAACATTTCCGACACTCTGAAATCCACTCTTTTGATTATACTCGCTTTCCCATAAAGCTAAAACCTCACTCAATATTCATTTATCATTATCCCTATTCCTCTTCTGCATTGATTATTCCAAATCACAAATATCCGGAATCTTCCACTTATCTCCGATAAGTCTCGACTTACTGTTTGACACTAATCTTTCCAAATAGACCTGACCATTGGAACTCTGATAATCCCATCCAGTCTTTGAATCCGAAATACCAGGGCACTAGAAATCCAAGAGGGCACAACCCATAAGTTGAAGCCAATGCCCATGTAGTTCAGCTTCAGATCTCTGATTTTTAAGTCATCTGATATTCCATGCATTTCTGAATATCGCAACTTTCCGATTTCGGTCAAGGAGAGTTCTGACCCAATCCAACTTACATCCAAATCTGGCCTGTAACACAATGCAAATATTGATGTCTCTGTGGAGTTTCATGCCCTCCGCTGTTTGTGATTTGAGCTGTTGCGATACTGACCCAGACCGTTAGCTCCAATGTTTGAACTGGTAAGTTGAAGTCCACTCATGTGGCCTGGGCATGTCTGCCCCCAGGTGACAGCTCATCCAACCCTAAGCCAACCATTGCGGATTGCAGCATAAAGTGGCACTCCAGTCCTGAATATCATTATAATCATAGCCTCAGTTACATGAACAACTGCTCACTCACCCAGATGCTGAAATCAAATGTGAACTGCAGCATGTGACCATTCAGAGGTTCAAGGATTTCCTGAGAGCCAATTGCACTCTCAATGATGGATCCATGGGTCAGGATCACACCTGGAAGAAACAAGTGAGTGACTTTCACGGAGACCAATGAACAATACAATGGTACCTTTTGGTGTTCCTGTTGACCCACTTGTGAACAGGACGTGAGAGACAGAGGACCTGAACCTCTGTGATTAGAATGCTGGGTTTGAAAAGTTGTAGTGGCATCAACTCAGGTAAGCGCCTGGTTCATTACAATGACACACTGAATAGCTTCTATGGTTTAATGGTTTGACACTGAGTTATCTAAGAATTGTTTTGCTAGTCTTGAAATAATAATCCTGTCCAATCATTCAAAATCCTCCATGAGTGTAGCATTTTCCCAAATCCTGATGGATCCTCCTAAATCATGCACTACCCAATTATCATGAAAGTATCACATCATGATTCAAAAAGATGAGTGATTTGGGAATATCATACATGATCTATGTAAATCTCATTCAGCTATCCTGAATGACACAGTGTGATCTAGAGGTATTCCTTGATTTTGGCAAATCCTCAGTGATCACTCAGGACTCCAAAAACTGAAAAGTACAAATCATGAAAGATTAACCCATATCACATCGGTATCTTGGAAAATCCTAATAAATCACATAAAATCATGCAGAATCACACAGGATTATAAGGTATCTTTGCATGATGTGTCATGATAATCCCATATCTTAAAGAATAACTAGTGGAGTTACCCATGCTACACATGGCACCCTATTATGACTGTGGTGGATTTCTATATTTGCCAAAGCTCAGAATTTATTCCTAATGCTTGGCAGTTATTCTCCATTACATTGAAACTGATTTTCCATGACCCATGCGATGCACAACACAGTGAACACTCTATTATGATTTATATTTGCCTTGAAAATCTCATGCAACATGGCCTTGCTAAAGCTCGGCAGTTTTTCTCCAGGATGTTACTTGAAACCAACATACTATCAAGCAAGGAATATCATTCACACAGCACCACATTACAACTTTGGTTGTATCTCCATTTGCCAAAGCTTGGAATTCTATTACGTATTTAAAATATCATGTTACATGGCCTCACTCATGCTTTGTAAGAATCTAAATACTTTCACACAAACAGACTGAGCCAATAAGTTTATTGGTGTCTGCGATGTGTGTGGTTACAAGTAAGATTAAAGTTGCTTATCTAATTAGTTGTGGACAACTGTATAGTTGTCCACTATCTACAGGTGCCCCTAGTGGGTGGCTTTACATAATCTGAGCCATAAGTCACTCTTGTGACTTATATTCTCTAAATAGTAGCATATATGCTACAGTAAGAATCTACATTCTTACATCCTCCCCACAGACCAAACCTCAGGGAGGTTTGGGCAATGTTATGCTGATGGGGGATCAGCATATATGGGTACAGGCGCAGTTGAGGAAGACTGTGTGGCTACTTTGATGGAGTTGTTGTAGTAGAGGGAGTCGGTGGGGTTGACTTCCATAGGATTGTCCTCCACAATGTGAGTGGAAGTGGGTGGGGGAGCAGATGGAGCGGGGGGTCCTGTCGACGGCATGTCTGTACATGCAAGTGGGGAGGCCCTCTGCCTCATCTGTCTAGCAATGAATCGTCGTCGGATGTGCTAGGTGATCCCCAAAACCCTGGGGGACACGTGGGGGTAGGTATATGAAGGCCGGTATATTTCCAGCCTTCACGGGTGTCGAGTACCCTCTGCGCAGTCTCGTTGTAGCAGACCTTGCTCTGCTTGTGCACGAAGTAGGGCTCTATATTTACTAGAGCCCTAGCAGGATTTACCCCCACGTAGGTACCTAGCCACTGGGCTAGCTTGTCGAGTGA
The DNA here is from genome assembly GCA_015039355.1 of Ramaria rubella. Taxonomy (NCBI): domain Eukaryota; kingdom Fungi; phylum Basidiomycota; class Agaricomycetes; order Gomphales; family Gomphaceae; genus Ramaria; species Ramaria rubella. The sequence continues at coordinate 241,902 of MU134299.1, read as the reverse complement.
CGTCTCTGAGTCTGCACCTGATGCCGTAACTAGTACATCGTCCTCCTCATTACCTTCCACCTGTGTGGAATGTTCTTCCCCTGCTTGTTTCATCTGCTGTGTGTCTATGACACACTGCTCTGTCGCATCTTGTAATCATTGCGACCATTGTGCTGCAGCCATTTGTATTTCTATGAATCTATCCATTGGGAGAAATTCTCCTTCTGGGTCTAGCTGCGCATCCATGTTGACGTATTCTTCTGCTGGGTGACTTTCACCCTGCTTGTCATTCTCGTAGTAGCATGACAGACAGTCGGCTACCTTGTTCTCCACCCCCAGTACATGTACCGTGGTATAGTTGAATCTGGAGAGAAATTCCCACCAGCGCACCTGTCTGTCTGACAGATGCTGTTGTGTCTTGAAGTATTTGAGACCTTTGTTATCCATCACCAGTGTGAACTGGTGACCTAGCAGCTTATCCTCCCACTTCATAAGTGCTTCAAGGATAGCAATTGTCTCGTGCTCATGCGTTTTGTAACGCTGTTGCGTGGGACTGAATTTCTTTGAGAGAAATTTTGCTGGACAACAAGTCGTCCAGTCCAGACCTTGTCTGTAAACTGCTCCGACTCCAGACTTGGAACCGTCGGTCACAACCCAAATGGGTTCTGTACTAGTGTGATTTATAGGCTTCAAAATTGGAGCCTTACATGCTAGTGCTTTGATGGATTCAAAACACTTATCCATCAAGGGCGTCCATTGAAATGTCCTATTGTTGTGCGCACTTCCTGATAAGGGAGTTGTATACACCGTCAAATCTGGCATATATGATGCCAGATACTGCATGAGTCCCAGAAATCATTGGACATCGTTAAATGTTCGAGGTCTTCTCCAACCTCCAACCTTCTCCATTTTATCTGCATCGGCATGTATGCCCTTGTCATCTATTATGGGACCAAGGCATTCCATGCAAGGCGAATACAAATTGATCTTGGATCAATTTCTGCTGAGGAACAAATGTGCCTTGCATAAAATATCAAACACATTTTGAAGGTGTTTTTCATGCTCTTCTATAGAGCTTGAATAAATGAATATATCATCCAAGTATACGTGGACTGATCAACCAATTTGGTTATGAAAAATCAATGTCGTGAGACGTTGAAATGTAGACGGCACGTTACAGTCGCCAATCTGCATAACCCAGCTTTTGAATGTACCAGATATGGTTGCAAAAGCTGTCTTGTCGATGTCCTCCTCGACTACATGTATTTGTTTGTACACGTCAGACATGTCACGCTTGGATTGATACGCAGCACAAGCTACGTCATGCCGTATCCTGGTCTGGGAAGGGCATAATGTCCTTCACCATGTTGTCATTGTGTAGGTGTAGGTCTATTGCTGTTCTGAGCGTTTCATTTTTCTTCAGAATGCATAGTGCTGGCACTGCAGAACGTACAGACACTGATACCCACCAACCAGCGGTGGTATACCGGTTGACTTTGTCAATCAGTTCATTTTGAAGTGCTTCCAGGCACTTTGGTAACCGATAATGAAACTGTTTGGTTTCATCTACAAACTTAATTTTGTGGTTGATCTCCCTCCAAGGAGGAATTTCTAACGGCACACCTCTGAAGAGGTCTGTGTACTCTAGCTCCCATCTTTCCCTTAGTTTGGGAAAGTCATCCACTCACCAGTTTGGGCTTAAGACTCGTGATTTGAGTCTTGCGTTCAGCTGGGTTTTTATAGTCCAGCTGCTCTTCCCAAGCATTCACATGGTCTGGAATTACTTCCTTTCCCATACGGATGCATCCCTCGTCTCTAAAGTCGAGGGATATCCCTAATTTATGTAGGAATGGTGTTCCTAGTATTGCATCGTAATAGTCTACATTCGCTATATCAAAGTATTCCTCAATATTATGCTCACCAAAGTGGATGTTGGTGTGCATTCCGTAGTTGATGGTCGACTTACTGCCGACACATGCTAGCTGTAGACCAATTGGACGTTCGAGTTCAAACGTCTTAATGCCTACAGCACGTATGAAATCTGGAGAGAGCATAACTCCCTCACACCTGCTGTCTAGTAGACAGTGGGCTCTGACTCCACCAATCTCCCAATACCCAGAGATTGTTTGGTTGTCTATACGCGCCCCAAACAAGCATGTCTTATCCCACGGTCTGAACCGATGATCATAGACAGGCTCAATGGTCCTGTCTACGACTCCCACGTGGATGCGGAAGTCCTTGTTTCGACTTACACCACCACTGATTGTGGTAGTTGGTGTCTGCGCCACCTTTCTTCATACGATCCTCCTAGCGGACGTGATCCGTTCGCTCGATATGAGCTTTGCGTTCTTGTATCGTCATCATCATCCCATTGATAAGGTGTGAGCTCCGACTGGTAATCAGTGACTAGTTTGCCGATTTTGTTCTCATGGTCATCCTGGACATCCATTTGCTCGTCTAGTTCACCACTTTGTGGCTCCTCCTCCCCTTCTTGAGCACTCCCTGAGTGCTCAACCACTTCTTCCAGCCATGCACCTGCTATGCACGGTTTATTCTTCCACTGTGGGCAATTCGGCTTGATATGCCCGACCTGTCCACACTCGTAGCACCTCATCTCTGTGCTACGTCCTTGACCCCCTGAACCTCCAGAAGGTTTTTGTGAAGGATGAGAAGCGACAGGAGCTCCAGCTCCAGCTCTCTGAGTAGCCTGTACCCCTGTTTGGGGTACACTCGGCCTCGTTTCCACTTGAGGTTGAGTGTTTGGCGGACAATATATCATCTGCTTTGTGGTAGAACAGCTTCCTGTATTGGGAGCTCGAGACGAGCTCGGCACAGCCTGATTTTGACTAGTTGTTGAAGTTGGCTTGCCTGCAGCATGTGAGCGTGGCTAGACTCCGTCTTACGTGACCCGATGTCATATCAAGACACATCCTCTACAGCCTTTGTGGCTTCATATAACTCAGTTATTTAACTGAATTCTGTCGTGTAGCCTAATTTTAAGACTTCATGATGCAGCACTTCTTGAAGTGCTGCTAGGAACCATTTGCGGATTGTATACTCATCCGGCAGATGTATCATCCACACTGCATACTTTGTAATATTGTTCAGTAATTCCTGAACAGTTTTGGTCCCTTGCACAATTGTGTCAAACTTATTCGACGCATGCCTGTGCGTGAGTGCATGAAGGAACCACTGTTGTAACCCAGGGATTGCACTTTCCAGGGTCCAGTCGATTACGACTTGATCATGACACTCGATATTTCGAGTGTACCACTCCAATGCCTCACCCTTGAGGCAAGTGCCTAAATAGTTTAATTGGAGTTCCGTGCTGGATGGTCCCAATAGACTATTCATGCCTAGCCATCTCAGGATCCCTGAGATAAAGTTCTCGAATTCTTCGAGATCTGCTTTCCCAGCATATTCTGCTGGGTGAGGTAGTTTTACTCCGGCTTTGGCAAGCACAGATTTGTCTGGCTTGCTGCCCTTGTGTTTCTCAAGGGCAGCTTGCACCATCTTTGTGACTCCATCTACATACATAGGTGGATTTCCTCCTACCTCCTGGATCCTCCATTCAGGATCCGTGACTGCTAGTGATACTGCATGCGGTATCGCTTGTATCTGCTTGTGCAGCTGGGGGACATGAGTATTCACGTCCTGCTGCACTGGTGGATCGATGATGTCTTCGTCAATCTAATACAATGGTCGATGTTTGTCAGCCGTCAAAAATGCATCCCTCAGTCTATAACTGCCACTGAGGACGGATTGAGCCACTCTCGCTGACTCGATCAGTTTATCGAAGGCCTTGCCTTTGATCCCAGCAGTATATGCCTCTTTGACTAGTTTATCCATGTTTTTAGCATGGAGTTCTAGCGCACAGTGCTTCTGTCGCGCTGCCTCATGTTCAATCCTATCCCAGTGATCAAACTCACATTCAAGACTAACGTGAGTGCTAGTCGTGGTACTGATGCTATTGGCATCAGACTTCATCATCTCCCGCAGTGACTGTTGGGTCACTGCTTTGAGCACTTCTTGCTCATCATAAGTTTTTTTTGATCTGCGAATTCCTTTGCGGATATTTTCTCTATCGTGAGCTTCTAGCTTGTGATCTGTCTCCTCCTCAGTATGCCGGCGTGTACTGACGCTGTCTTGTTCTATCGTGGCACTAGGTTCTCAAGGACCACTTCTAATGCTTCAACCAGATGGAGGCGGCATCCTCTGTCTGTCTCACTTCCTGCGAGCCTTCTCTGCTTCATGGTCAACTTCACAATCCCTATTGGGATTGTTGCCACACTCGGGGGCCTTTCCTCACAAAGGTCCTTATACTTCCTCCTCCAGGGACTGTATTAACAGTTCCATACCATCTCCTAGTGTTTGGAGTTGGTTCGCAGTGTTGTCCGCTGCATGAGCTGCCTCAGCCACTCGCTGGCTCACTTCATGCGTAGTGTCTACGTGTTTACAGCTCTCAAAGAGAGCGGTAATCATCTGGGCAATGTGTCTGGTTGTACGTTCATATTGCCGGGTTTCTTCATCCTGGCGCGCCAACCCTTGCTCTATTGTCCCTGTTTGGGACGGTGAACTTTGCAATCTGCAATGTTCTTGGACATGTGGGAGCTGCGACATTTGCACCCCCAGCGAATTGTTGCTAGTTGGCGGCTCTCTCAACTCATCGAGAGATGATCATAACTTTGACCTAGTTGAAGTTCTTTTAGTTCTCTTAATGGATGATATATCGTCCGTTTCTGATTCCTCTGGTGCAGATCTTCTTAGATCCACCGATACTCGCTTTTGACTCCTAGAGTTGGAAGCTATGGGCATCGTAGTGATACGAGGACTAGCTATCCTTGTCAGTGTTCCTGTTCACCTGTCCACATTGTGGGCAGGCTCAATTCTCCTGTCTGGGCCCTTGGCTGTGGCCCCAGACGTATCTGGATCCTCTCTGGATCTAGATGTTTGGCTTCGATTCCTTATCAAAACCATAGATCTACAATCTATCAGCTACACTGTGGCGTTCTTCTATTGATTTAGAAGAATAAACAGTAAATGTCTGTTTACTGTTTCCAAGAAATCCAGTGAGTGTTAAACTCGTCGCTTTGGGTAAAAAGATCGATTTTATCTTTTTTTTTATCGCAGTGCTGCCAATGGTTTTGGCAGTCAAAAATGTGTAAGAAACTTATTGCATCACACAAAAACAGACTGTGCCAATATTTATTGGTGTCTGTGACTAGTGTGGTTACAAGTAAAGTTATGATTGCTTATCTAATTACTTGTGGACAACTGTATAGTTGTCCACTACCGACAGGTGCTCCTAGTGGGTGGCTTATATAATACAACCCATAAGCCACTCTGCTGACTTATAATTAGTAGCATATATGCTACTGTAAGAATCTACATTCTTACAGTGCAGAAGTGACCTCCAAAGATAAGGTGAGCTTCAGAAAGAGAGAAAGGACCATCCATGCACCCGGCAGTGACCTCATCTGCCAGTGATTGAGAGATGAAAGATGGATTGATATTAGCGGATGCCAGATTCTCAGGTATGAAGGTGTATGTAAGAGAGGGGGGTTGCCGATGGGTGAGCTGAAGGTGAGGTCGTGTACAAGGTTGGGATATCGCTGAGAGAGATTGCATTGATCTAATGTTGATTGCCAGCCAGAAGGTATATACAGGGTGGGAACTTTATACAAGATCCAGGAGGATCTAATTCCATGTGCAGGAGGATGCAGGGTGGTGGGGATTGCCACAGAGAGAACAGGTGTGGTCACCGTGGGAAGGAGAAGGAAGGTCGGTACAGGTTCCGCGAATGTTGAAGTTGATGCAGAGTGATCTATTGGCTTTGGTGATAAGGCAACCGTCCCTCCATTCAACGATAATGGTTTCAGGAGTCACGAAAGGAATGGTTGGGACGGGAATGGTCTCTATCATATGGGGAATAGCGTGAGGAACAAGAGGAAGAGTAAGAAGTTGAAGGGGAAGAATCAAAGGAGCAAGAGCGGGAAGAAGGAAGAGGAAGAGGACGAAAGGAACATTGAGAATCAGAAGGAGGGGGACTGTGATACTAAGTGTAAGTGACACGGGCATGCCCAAAGTGCTGTACATATGTTGCATGGCGGGGATTGACAAGAAAAGGTTTGATCATGAACTGAGAGTGCAGTTGACGGTCATGTTCCTGCCAAGCTAAGAAGGTAATGTTGAAGTTCTCATCGTGGAGCATCTTTGAGTGATGTTCATACCAACTGACAGCAAGACGAGGGTCTGCAATAGTGTCAATGATAGTGAGCTAATTC
>MU134299.1:124162-231762 GCA_015039355.1 Ramaria rubella | reverse complement strand
CTGTCTTCTTCAAAGCCAAAAAAAAGAGCCTTGGAGGCAGACAACTGCTTAGTAGCTGTTGACAAGGCTGGGGCAATGCTAAATGCCTGAGGTATCCGTATGAGGTGAGCACTGTAGAGAACAATCATGTCACAATGTCACATCCTCACGTGCCCTTTCCCCGCTCTCTCATGGAGGCCTTGCAGGCTGTACAGCCAGTTGCCCAGCGTCGTTGCCACTACTCAAGGGACCTCAAAGAGCGTGTTATTCATCTATGCTATACATTAGGCCTAACTACAACAGAGATCGCAAGAATACTCAATATGTCTCTTCGAGTGGTTCAGTGTGTCCTCAAGGTCTATGAAGAAATTGGCGCAGTGGCCAACAATCCGAAATTGTATGCGAAGCAAGGAAGGGCACGTCTTCTCACCAATAGGAATGTTGAAGTAAGTGTTGCAATAGTTTTGAGACATGATGCCTGACTAATGAATGTTTGGTGAGTTCCTGCTGGCCTTGCTTGAGCAACACCCCGACATCTATCTTGATGAGCTTGCAGAGGAGCTTAATGAGCAGCATGGTGTATCTGTTTCATTGGTGACCATCCAACGAATGCTCAAATTGCTTGGGATAACGACAAAAAAGGTCCGTACCTTGATTCTATCTCGTTGCTTCACTCAGACTGCTTTCTTTAGCTTTCAAAAGCGGCTGCAGAGTGCTGCGAAGAGGCACGGCAAGACTTCCTGTATACAATCAGGCAGGAAGCACCACACCGGCTCGTATTCGGTGACGAAAGTGCGGTAAACATGCTCACGACTTACCATCCCATGGGACGTGTATCCAAAGGTAAAAGAGCGCGGATCAAGAGTTATTTCCGGAGAGGAGACCGGTATGTACCCACTCATACAACTTCTAATGTACTTATAAAGTGTGCTTCAATAGATATTCCATACTTCCCGCAATCTTGCTAGATGGTATAATCTATAGCGAGATTGTGCAAGGCTCATTCAATGGCGACATGTTCAAAGCATGGTTGAGTGGCTTGCTTGAGTTAATGAACCCATATCCGCAGCCAAAAAGCATGCTCATCATAGACAATTGCGCAATTCACCTCGTCGAAGGGGTCCAAGAGATGTGTGACATCAAGTTAGTGATATATGGCTATCACACTATTTATGTTGATTGTATTTTGGCAGAGGAATCAAGCTTCTTTATCTACTGCCATACTCACCAGATTTTAATCTTATTGAGGAATGTTTTTCATTCATGAAGGCTTATATTCGCCACCATGGTGCACATTTTTGTGCAGAGGTGGAGTCAAGACAGAAAGACAAGCTGTACCTTTTTTTGTACGCTGCACTGGATAATGTAACCACGACACATGCGAGAGTGTGGTATCACCATTCCGGCTATGTTTAGAGAATCAAACACATGTTGTGCTACTTGTAATGTAATAGGTGGATCTACATCTCATCCATTGCTTTCTTTTTAGCTTTCATCACTGCCTCCTTGAGCATTTTTGTGACAAACCTAGCATTACCTGCAGAGGTCTTGTATGGGTGAGCTCAAAACCAATCCTCTTTCTGATCTGCAATCTCATCAATATAGAAAAAATCCTGTCCTGTCAATGCTTCTGACAAGTCCATAAGTCCTGCTTGACGTTTCGGATGCTGAGCAATGAGCGTTTCAAAAAATGCTTCTATCTCGGGATAAGTGACTATCACGTCTGGATCTGGCTCAGATGCCTGTGCCATCTGAAAGATACCTGCAACTTGCGGTATGGCACTGCCCTGGGCCATGCTGGCCATGCCCATCATCATCACCATGAATGGGTTCATACTAGACATGGCACCAGTCATGTCTGGTACCATTGCAGGAGCTGGTGTAACTTGTGTAGCTCACGCCTTCGGAAGTGGTTCTCAGCGGGCATGAAACTCATCAAAAAGACTGCTGTATGGTGGGTTATCATATGTGACTCCATGTGCCCCATGAACCTTTCCAGATAGAAGTGATTATTAGCACCAAATCAAACAACACATATAATAAGCCTTACAATAGATGAGGCCCAACCTGCCAGCTGCTGATGAGTGAGTGCAACATGCACCCTGTGCTTGTTCACTTTGCAATGGACCTTGTTACCGCACTCAGGGCAATCAGCATGTTTCTTTTTGAGGATCGCCAACTCCTCACGCTCCCTTTGCCGGAGTTCTGCTTCCTCATCCGGCACGATTGCAGTCTCTCTGTCAAGGTCAATCATCTTGCTGGCTTTCTTCCCATTCCATTTATTACCGGTGGAGGCTACTGCCTTACCACCAAGTTGAGCCCGTAATGCTTCCATGTGCTTTAGTAAACAATTCATCAGTACAGTTCTGTTAGACTCTATTTGAAGTACTCACATCAGCATCACCCTGCAAATTTATGTTTACCATAAGATCTGCTTTGCACACCGCTCGCACATGTGCTTTCAAACCAGCCCAGTCACTTTCATCAATCAAACGGACCCCCATTCTTCTGGTTCCCTTCATTGTATATGTTAGTGGAGGCTTGTTATGAAATATGTCACACTCCATGGCCTTGTGAAACATCTGCAGCGCTACTGCAAAGCTAGTGGACATTGGCATAGGGACACGTCCCTGGCCCTTTGAGCTCCCAAGTGGGACGAAGAACACAAGCTCTGATGGTATATTATTAGATGGGGACTAGCAGATTTTGGGAAAGTGCTTACCTCGATCACCGTCCTCGATTGGCCTCTCACGGTCGGCCTTCTTCCCTTTAGTTCCACCTTCTTTTGCCTTTGCTGCAGCAGCCATTCCCTTTGGCCTTCCCTTTTTCTTCTTTTCCACTACTTGCTCTGGTTCTGAAAGGTCTGAGAGCTCTGAGAGATCAGAATCAAGACAAAGGAATGTGTCGTTCCCAACAGATTTGTCCAATGGTACATCACTTCCACTTCCATCCATGATAATCTCTTCATCAACTTCCTGAATATCAGGTAGTTTGATTTGAGAGTGTGTCTTTGGTTGCTTGGGTGAGGGGTCCTCATCGAAGTCTACATCCATGGCTGCCATGGTGCGTTTTTTTGTCGCTCCTTGTGTAGACTTAGACGGGGAGTCATCAGGTGTGTTGATATCTTCTTTAGGTTTCACTCCACATTTGCGAACAGCTGATTGAGACCATTTGTTACCCATGGTTGAAAATTTGGAGCCTAGGCATGGGAGCCCTGGTCATGTCAGCTTAGACCATTCTCTACCACCATGAGCAATGGCACTAGGTAGCCACAGCCTGCAGATCTCCCATAAGGTATGTCAGGTTCAGTTTCGATCTATGTAGCTGTCCATGCAGACATGGGTATCTCAAACAAAGCAAGGGCACTGTCACTCAAGTACTCATGACGTGCCTGTGTATTGACAAACTACACCACATGTCATGAGTAATGTGCAATATTTCTCAACAACCCCATAACATCCCTGCTTGCATACGCACCCGCTCTGCCCTTCCGCTCATCTCTACTAGGCCGCCACCCACTAGCAGCTCGCTTTTGCTCTCTCTAGCATTGCAATCAAGCCATCCAACACTGCATTTGTCAACTCTATCTCAACCATCATGTCGCCATCCCCCCGCCACTGCACCACCACACCGCTGCCTCCTGTGCAAGTACACACTCACTGCTGTTCTTGGACAGTCCTCCTTCCAGGTCTCATGCATGCCCACCCCCTGTGCATCGGATGACATGCATGCCGATTACGTGGATGTGGCGGACCAGCCCACATGGGAAATACTCCTGCATGACTCTGCATCAGCTCGCAGTGCTGCACGTCCACACCACCAGCCCCAGCAATGTGGAGTGCACTGTCAGTGCACTCACCACCTGCACCAGCTACCACCAGCGCGCAGGCAACCCCGCATGTCAAGCATGGGCTAGAGGAGGTACGGATGACGCAAGTGAGGGAGGATAGCAGCAAGCGAAAAAGTGGAGGCAGGCCTTTGCTTTAAAAATTGCATTCATAGTCTATGTGTATAGCAAGAGTTAGACAAATTTTACATACATGTTTTTCTGTGCAACTGATCCTCCCATGCATTAGCTGATTTTTTTGTGATTAAAATGCACCAGCTCTTGAAACATTTGGTCGAGAACTGAGTGAGATATTGTGTTCGCAAGTAAATGAGCGTTTGCGCAGAGTCAAAATTGACGTGTGCCTTACATAATGCAAATAGCTGTAAGATGGCGGTGGTGAGCATGGACAAGGGAATAAAAAGACGAAGGTGAGCCATTTGAAGAATAGTAGAGGGAATGGACGTGACATCAAGTTCTAGTTCATTAGAGGTGGATTCTTCAAAGGAAATGGAAGGAGGGAGCATCTGGAAATTGATAGGAGTTGTATCGTTGGGGAGTAGCCATAAGTGAAGACCAATTGGGAGTGGTGTTGGGAGTGGTGGCATCAGGAGTTGGATTGATGGGAACTTCAGGACAATCGGCAGGATGTTTCCCAAGGGCATTAGGGGAAAGAGAAGGGGGGGAAAGAGTAGATGGAGGAATGACAGAAATAGGGGCAGAAGCATTGGGGGGTGTGATCGTGATCGTGGGAGGTGGGGGGGTTCCAGACTGTAAGGGGACGTCAAGGGACAATAAGATGAATGCCTCTAACCCAAGTGTATAACAAGGATAGCGAATATACATGAGCTATCTACTGCTTATATAGACGTATGGAATACAGGGGCGTCTAGATAGGAAACATATCTGAAGGCTATCAACCAATCAATATGTGCAGCACTATCTACCAATCGGAGATACTCAAGATAACCTGCCGAAAGATAACTAAAGATAGAGTGTCAGGTCTGTCATGTGTCCATGACAGGTCGGGGATGGACGATGATAAGGAGATAAGAAGGATGTAGTACCAGGTACGCACTCCCCAGGAGTCTACTGGACCATAGAGTAGGAACTCTGCTGTAGTAAGCGTGGAGTTCCCCTTACACAGACGCATATAGGAGCTCACAACAGGTAAAGGGTCCTTGACCTCATCGTCCAAAATGGGCTCAGAGTTTTGGGTGGTTCTATTGAGTCTTTGTTGCATGCAAATAGTGTTCAGCTTATGAACACAATTGTTGCTGAGTTCGGTACGCACTATCAGGGTCTTCATCATCTCCAGTTTGCTATTGGAGACGTAGGTGGACACGGTAATGTGGGTCTGCGGCAACAAATCACTCATCGGCAATTGATTGGTCAGTGAGGATTGATCGGCGATGTTGCAGGAAGGCCCTGCCACCATCATTCCAGAAGGTGGAACAGATCCAGACATTGTTTTGAAGATGTCAGAGAGTGTTATTGACAACAAGACTCTAAAGAAGAGGGTGCAGAGACAATGTGGAGGCTGCCTAGATGGAGGTTGGGAGAAGAAGAGGAATGCTTACCCAAGCATTCTCTCCTCATCCTAGGCAGCCCGGGTTTAGCTTGGTAAGCTCGTCCCTCGCTTTCTAGCTCAACCTGACACTGGAGTTACAGTCACAATATGTGACTTGTCACATTGCACTCTTATCCTTCAAGTCCTCCTTTTCCATGCCCTCCAGCTTGAGAATGAGGAGCTCACACTGGAGGCATGCCAAAATTTTCCAACCTGGAAAACCCTGAGCAAAACCATTGGAACTGGGTGCTTCTTCCAAGGAAAATCCAATCAGGAAAATCTATGGAAATTTCATGATTTTACAAAGATTTCCAGGTCTAGGGAAATCATTGGGAGACATAATGGATTATGTTGTGACAATGTTCAGGAAAATCATTGGTAAACGCAGTGTTTCTCCAGTGTTTTCTGGCAAGACAGTCAGTGGGAGTATCTATCATAATCTGATGTTTTTACAAAGGTTTTTCAGGAGGGAAAACCCTAGGAAATCATAATGTAGATCAGTGTAAAAATTGAAGGAATATCTACAGTTTTCCCAAAATGTTCATCCATGGAAAACTTTGGGAGAATATAAAATTCACATGCAAGGTACACTGTAGGAGAATTCATGGTCTCCTCAGGGAATTATAACCTGGAAAATCCCATGGGAAATCTTAAATTTTATTATAAATTTCCTATGGTATTCTGATGATAGGAAACCTGGGGGAAACTGGGGGAAAACATGGGAAAGAAAATAGGGAAATGCTTGGTTTTCCACCCTGGAAAATTATGGAGATTCCACCAGAATCCTATAGAATCCACCAGAATCATGTAAAATCCACCAGGATCATGTAGAGTCTACCAGAATCCATGAGAATCCACCAGAATCATCCACAATCAGAAGTCTAATCCATGAGAATCCACCAGAATCCACAATAATCTTGAAGAATCTATGAGAATCACCAGAATCCACCAGAATGACCAAAAATCAACCAGAATCATGTAAAATCCACCTGGATCATGTAGAGTCTAGCAGAATCCATGAGAATCTCATGGAATCCACCAGAATCATGGAGAATCACCAGAACCCACCATAATCATAGAGAATCCACCAGAATCCACCAGAATCATGGAGAATCCACCAGAACCCACCAGAACCATGGAGAATCCACCAGGAGCCACCAGAACCATGGACAATCTACTAGGATCCACCAGAATCTACCAGAATCATCGAAAATCCTTGGGGGCAGCAGGCATGCAAAATCCATTGACATCTCACATTTTCCCCATTGTCCTTGAGAATGTACCAAAATCCACCAAAATCTACTTTTCTCCTCCTTTGTGTGCCACATCACCCCAGGATAGGGTACTCATGTGGCTCGTGTGTAGTCAGCAGGCATGCAAAATCCATCCACATCTCGCATTTTCCCCATTGTCCTTGAGAATCTACTGAAATCCACTGAAATCTACTTTTCTCCTCCTTTGTGTGCCATGTTGCCCCAGGATAGGGCTCCTGTCGCACTTGTGTAGTCAGCAGGCATGCATCTTGCATTTTCTCCAGTGTCCTTGAGAATCCACCAAAATCCACTGAAATCTACCCTTCTTCTCCTTTGTGTGCCATGTTGCCCCACAATGGGGGACTCACGTGGCACTTGTGTTGTTAGCAGGCATGCAAAATCCATCCACATCTTGCATTCATTTTCCCCAGTGTCCTTGAGAATCTACCGAAATCCACCGAAATCTACTTTTCTCCTCCTTTGTGCACCATGTCACCCCAGAATGGGGGACTCACGTGGCACTTGTGTAGTCAGCAGGCATGCAAAATACATCCACCTCTCACATTTTCTTCCATCATGTGGACTGATTCTGGTAGATTCTCCATTATTCTGGTGGATTCTTGTTGGTCCCTCATCATCCTTCCCGCTTCTAGTGGATTTTCGATCATTCTGGTAGATTCCCCATCATCCTGGTGGATGATGGTAGATTCTGGTAGATTCTGGTGGATCCTGGTAGATTGTCCATGATTATGGTGGATTCTGGTAGAATCTCCATGATTCTGGTGGGTTCTGGTGATTCTCCATGATTCTGGTGGATTCCATGAGATTCTCATAGATTCTTCAAGATTCTCATGGATTCTGCCAGACTCTACATGATCCAGGTGGATTTTACATGATTCTGGTTGATTTTTGGTCATTCTGGTGGATTCTAGTGGATTCTGGTGGATTCTCATAGATTCTTCAAGATTATCGTGGATTCTTTAAGATTCTCATGGATTCTGGTAGACTCTACATGATCCTGGTGGATTTTACATGATTCTGGTTGATTCTATAGGATTCTGGTGGAATCTCCATAATTTTCCAGGGTGGAAAACCAAGCATTTCCCTATTTTCTTTCCCATGTTTTCCCCCAGTTTCCCCCAGGTTTCCTATCATCAGAATACCATAGGAAATTTATAATAAAATTTAAGATTTCCCATGGGATTTTCCAGGTTATAATTCCCTGAGGAGACCATGAATTCTCCTACAGTGTACCTTGCATGTGAATTTTATATTCTCCCAAAGTTTTCCATGGATGAACATTTTGGGAAAACTGTAGATATTCCTTCAATTTTTACACTGATCTACATTATGATTTCCTAGGGTTTTCCCTCCTGAAAAACCTTTGTAAAAACATCAGATTATGATAGATACTCCCACTGACTGTCTTGCCAGAAAACACTGGAGAAACACTGCGTTTACCAATGATTTTCCTGAACATTGTCACAACATAATCCATTATGTCTCCCAATGATTTCCCTAGACCTGGAAATCTTTGTAAAATCATGAAATTTCCATAGGTTTTCCTGGTTGGATTTTCCTTGGAAGAAGCACCCAGTTCCAATGGTTTTGCTCAGGGTTTTCCAGGTTGGAAAATTTTGGCATGCCTCCAGTGTCAGGATGGAGGTGTGATGAGGCCACTTATAAGAACATTTTTTTGACATAAAACAAAGCTGCTGCTGTGGCTACCACAAAGCTGCAACCTTCCTCTGTCTGATTTTATATTAATTTTATAATGAGCCTGGGAATGAGTGGTGGGAAGGGTAATGATGACAAATATCACAGCCAGCAAGTGCAGCCGGTCATGTTACAAATTCTTATTTTTGCATGCGTTTGGCTGCAACATTTCGCAAATAGATCACAAAACCCAAAAAATGCTCCCAATATATGAGGACCTCATAAACTGGTAACATTTTGTGGTTGCGAAATGGCTTCTTGGCACCGAACAGGCTCTAAGGATGTGGGATTACCACTCAATGAAGAAATGTGCGTACTTTGCCATGTATCTCAAGTTCTTCCAAAATGCCTGTGATGTATTCTGCTAGGTTGTTGCCACTGTGCAGCCTGTGTAACACTTTGAATCCCAGGAGCTCTTCCATGCTCCACAGCTCTCCATCAATGCCAATGTAGTGCCCAGTCATACCAATGTAAGAGTGGGATGATGACCAGCAGTCAATGGTACAGCTAATTTTACCAGGAGCCACCTAAAGACTTGTGAGTAACAGACTAGGGTTGAGCGATGAAAGAACAGCAGTACCTTTAGATGTTCTTTCATCACCACCTTCTCCTTCTCATACTCCTGCATCATCAGTTCGGCCATGGCCTTTCTACCTGGAATATCCTGAGAACAGATCTCAGGCTTAAGGAGTCTGATAACATCACGGAATTCCTCCTGGTCAACCAACGATAGTGGCTATAATGCCAAGTAGATTAGCAATGAGGAATCCACTGATGACATATTGTTTACTTACCAGGTCACAGGCTGCAAGCACCTTCACAATGGCCAAAGTGAGTTGCTCTGGGGTGAAAGGGACCTTAACACCCCCTTTCTGAACATGACCATCCAGGGTCACTTGCAGCTGTTCCCCAATGTCACTATCCGGCCCAAGCAAAACCCCTTGATATTGTTTCCATGCTTGGGGATGTTTTTTGAGGTGATTTACCAGGGCTGTATTCCCAGTATTCACCCCATCCTCTGCGACAATGTATTCTTCATTGTGTTCCTTGATTGTCCTGGCAGTCACACCATCACCTTATGCACCCACAGAAATAAATCAATATTTACTCACAAACTTTGCAGTATCGCACATCACCAGTGTCGCTTGATGTGAGCTCAGTATAAAATAACTTGATTGGTGCTCTCTCTTGTGCCCCCTTCTTTTTTCTTGCAAGTAAGGTAATCTCAGGATCTTCGACCTCAGATTCATGAGACGTCTCTTCATCCAATGCTGTAGACCACTTGATTGTGGGAGGGGGAGCCGATGCTGCTCTACTTTGGTGAATATTTCTGGGTGGTAATATAGTGACAGACATAATGCAGCCAGGAAATGTAGTGGAACATCAGTCATAAAACAAGAGCTGCCAACCTTTCACTTACATTGTGGATTTCCCCTTAGTTTACGTTTCTTAACCTTTGTCTGTACTGCTTTGGTAGGACTGCAGCAGGGTTTTGTAATCCCACTGGGCTGCAGCTTGCGGCGTTTGTGAACTCATTCAGCTTCTCTGACTGATGGGGCCTCAAGTATCGATGTCTACAGCTGGTCACATGAAGTGATATGTACTGCCATAAATGTAAGAATGAACCTCACCTGAGCTTGCTTCATCATCTGACAGGATGATAAATGACCTGGCTGTACTTGCATGCTTGCGTTTTGGTTCTAATCCATGAGCATCATGAGAGTCTGAGCCATTCAGTCGAGGTGATGATTTGGAAGGTGCTTGAGAAGACATGTTGATAAGTCTTCAAGCAATAGTACAGAAGGAGTCCGGCTGTTATTAGGTCACACAGCTGTACAGTATGAGGTCAGCATGCACAGGATGCCGAGTGCCAAACTCAGAAGACAACAAGGCTACAAATAGAGCCTTTGAACCAGTCCAGAACCAGTTCAGGACTGGTTAAAATCAATCCAATGATTCGGAGTGGCAATCAGTTTCAGTTCAGTTCATGAGTCAGTTCAATCCATGGAACTGAACTGGAACTGAACCACTTTGAATCAGTTCAAACTGAACTGAATCCATCACTACCAGTGGGCCCTAAAGTATATATAATTTAGTCAGACATCTGTACAGTTATAAGAAAAAACAACATATAATGTCCTTTGACTACTCAGACATTTATTGGTGAGATAAAAATTTCAAGACCTCAGCTCACTGAAAAGGTTGAGACATGGAGGGGTTTCAAAGTTCCAGAAGCTCACTAGTGACAAGAGCCTACCTGGCCCTGCCAGTCTGGCAGAGTTGCTCTGTCACATCACAGGAGGTAAAGTGACATCCAAGAGAGTTATGAGATCTGGGCCAGAGCCACACCAAAACTATTTATATCTACTGAGAGAGAAACAAGAAATTTAAATTGCCTTAAAACCATGCAGAAACTGGGGATATCACAGTTCAGTTTTGCAAGTTTTTCAGCAGATTCACCACACTTCAAAACCACTGTCAAAATGTCGACTGTGGTATCCCCTAATAGGATTATTAATTTTTGCTTTCCAAATAGTACACAATTAAGAAGATAGAAATATCTTCTGTATCAAGGTACAACAATGGTCTGAGTAGGTACATCATTTTCATTATTTTATTCCTTTAGATAAAAAAAATAGATTATCATCTGATGAGGCAGAGCCTGCCAGTGCAACACATTATTGATGTTTAAAATTTCATGTAAAACAGGTCAAAACCATGCAATAAGCTTTCGTCAATTTTGGATGTTTATAAAAAAAAACCAGCCACACTTCCTAGCCAATTGCAATCTACTACCCGATAAATACTAGCTCTCACAGGCACACCCCACTCCTCCACCATAGTAGCATCTATTCCAGATGCAATCGTCTCGTAGGATAGGTACTTCTGAATCTGTTGCAAGATCCATATCATGCAGGCTGGGACGGGTCCCTCTAACTTAGTGGATCTTGCGGAAGCGACAGAAAATCATGTACAAGCGCTATCCATGTACGAGTATTTCGGCTGCCGCTTGACGCTAAGCTTCATCTCCAAGTTTGCGTTAGTATTTAGTGGGGATGACAGCGTATGTTTCAGCCTCCTACGGTACCAATTGCAGCTAAACAGAGTAAGAACAGCTTCTGGGCATTCTTTGACCATTATAAACGAGTGAGAATTTAGGGTAGTCGAGTCTAACTAAACCTTTGTTCTTGCCTACCGCACCCCAACTTGGACTAGCCATTCTCAGATGTTTCTGCCAAATAAGTAATAGTCCTTAGCTGCTGTTAACTTGTAATTCGTAAAATATCACACACCGGATTACGACTCGGGGTAGGACGATTCTGACTGAAGCAAGCAAACCGAGTTGAATGCCGCCAGTACTTGGTCCCGGGCTCTCAGCTTTAGGCTCATGAATCGAGAACTTTTTTTTTTATTCTCCAGAGTGAGCACAGAGCTCAGTTCGAGATTGTCCCAATGTACGGAGAGAAAGGAAGTCGACGTAAATTTATTCCGCCGGGCGAAACGTTCAGCGGAGCCTGAGCGGGCTCAGTAAAGCGAAAAGTTTGAAAAGGAGTCTCACATTAGTGTTACCGTGCCCTTATCATTTCCAGATGAAGTGACTTTGGGGATATCTTCATCCTGTAGACAAGAGACATCATGGACAATATACATGGCGCTGTGCGGAGACCAAAGGAACCTGAAGCGGAGACGGTCGGAATGAACAGCGGAGAAAGAGCGAAAGGATGCATGCAAACAGGCGACTGTTGCGCTCAGAATGTGTCCCTCTATTTGCAGGAAGATATCCGACAGCATCGAGGATAATAGGATAACATGGGTAAAACCAGTGGAGATGTGGGCGCTTATTTGGTTGCAAGTTGTTTTGCTTTCTCACCCTGACCACGACGGCCCCTTTTGCCACGCCAGGTCATCATCCAGAAGCTACGGTTTCAAGTGCGTGTCTATCGATACAAATAGCTCGAAACTAGTGTTTGACACTCTTCATATTCAGATCCAGCTGCAACACCGACAGAACTTAGAAAGTTTGGGGCGGAGCGTGAGTTAGCCAGACCCGACTACCCATCCCACTCAGCTCCACCGCTCTAACCGAACATGTTTTCTGGCCTTAGAACGCTGTATTTGGTCAATATAAATCTTCAAACCACCATTTTTCGTCTGAACCATGACTGAAATTGAAAACAAATCGCCTGCGCCGCCTGTCATTGAAAGCCAACCCGGGCCAGAACAGAGCACCGACTCCAACAACGCAGAAGCAGAGACATCCCAATTTCCTCCTCAGGGTCCCAGTGGACAGCCCTTTCCCCCGCCCAATTTTGCTTTCTACAATTATCCTCCAAGCCAACAACCTCCTCAAGGAGAAGGCGGTAATCCAGACCCCAATGCATCCCATAATGGTAACGGCCCGGGCGCGGTCCCTTACCCTCCTGGGATGATGTATCCGTATGCTTACCCTCAGCCTCCCCCTGGTGCGCCTCTCACCATACCATGTTTCCATCGAAGTTGACATTCTGCATAAGGTTACATGCCTGTGCCGATGTCCGGCATGCCGCTGCCGGGTGCGCTAGTAAAGCCAAAACGTAAACAAGTGAAGATGGCGGTAAGGTCGATATATTCTGATCGTTAGGTCTGAATGCTAAGAGGTGGACTTGCAGTGCACCAACTGTGCCGCGGCATGCAAACGTTGTGATGTCTCGCGCCCGTGCGAACGATGCGTCAAGTATGGGCTGTCAGATACTTGTAGAGATGGACAGCGCAAAGAAAGAAAGAAAGGATTTAAGAGAGGTCCGTATAATAAGCGGAAACGCCAGGAGGAACGGGAGGCACATGAGTGGGAAGGTGCGCATCCTGTTCCTCCGCCTCTGTGTTCATTCTTACTGATCCTTCGATAATTTTTCAGCTGCGCAAAACAACCCCAATGGCGAGTGGACTCCTAACGGACCAAACGGAACACCATTTCCGGGACCCCCACCCCAAGGTTCCTTCCCACCCCCACCTGAGGGCTACTATCCGGCTTTCTATACTCTCGCCCCCCCGCCGCCGGGTCCTGGTCCGCAACTTGTCCCTGTCGCGCAGTCGGGTAGTCCCAATGATCATCCCGTAGAGGGTCAGGCCGAAGTTGCGATTGATCCAAACGCGAACAACCAGAACGGTGATAATTCGCAAGTACCACACGGTCAACCCTCCTTCCCCCCTCCTCATGCTCAGTTCGTCTATCCTCCTTTACCACCGGGGTCGTACCCGCCCTTTGGTTATCCATTCCCCGGCCCCCCTCACCAGCAACAGCAACATCAGCAACCGCAGACAGAACCCGAACCTTCGAGTAACAGCAAAACTTCCCCGTCGCAGGAAGACACTAAAGAAGACGACGAAGATGATCCACCAACGCCCCCTCGCAAAAAGCGCGGACGGCGCAACTCGGATGGCGAATGGCCAGGTGCAACGAAACGTGCTACGAAAGCCAAACTGGATACTGCGCCCCCGACGCGAAGGTCTACGAGAAGGCAGCAGCACCCAGAACCTGAAGGAGGGCATGCGGGGACAGGGGACGGGCACGACGGGAACTTGAATGCAGTGACAGAGAGCATCATCGAACAGAATGTGGTTACCCAGTCTGCCGCCGATCCTATAGGTAATGTCTGACGACATCCAATACGGTTTGGAGTTGCTTATTCTTAAGCCATCCGATCCACGCTTTGCCTCCTTTCTCTTGGTCTTCGACTGCTTCGTTCCACACCGATACTTCCCGAAAGCGAGAACGCCTTTCGTGTAATGCCGCCTCCTTATCTCTGTATTTTCTCTAGCCCTGTCTGCTTCCATTGTCATGGAATTGATCTTTAGAAAGCTTTTAAAAATGAAACAAAATTGAACAGTCTTCTAAATGCATGGGCGCTGGACTTACACACACACACGGTCGGCCTGTGGCCTGATGTGTAGGCCACCGAACGCCTACTGCATTTGCTTTTGCTTTTTTTGCTTTGGCACCTGACTTCACATAATGTTTCAACTTCTCCAATCCTCCATAGTGTCTGCCACCACCATCCATAATTTCCTAAAATAAGCTCAAGTGTGCTGCTGAAGGGACTCATGTGGAATCAAGATCAGAACTGACAAGAGATGCTTTCACAGAAGCTTTATTTTTGTACTTATCAAAAGAATAAACACCCTGAAAGTAGCATATAAACCAGAATAGTAGCTTGTGGATTGTTGTATATAAGTTGCTGTAAGCCTGTTGTCAATTAGGCTCACTAGCATTGTTGCACTGCTTGACAGGACTACGGTATATATTTGATGAATAGGCTACAAACAGATTTACTACTTGGTTTTTGGTTTCTGTCTACTTATGTAATGTAACTGTAACTAATGGTCCATGTGCTGTAAGATGGGGTGCCATCCATACAGTAAAGCTATCAATTCTAATGTGTAATTGAGAATGTACATTTAGTCTGCTTGTTTGCGATCTCAGTACATGTGAAGACTGCTCCCATTACAGGCTTTGTCAAGTTAACTTTTAAGCAGATCACTTTGAACATCAACACTGACTTGAGCAGGAGCAGAATCAGTGGGAAAAGAAGTATGAGGTACAGCTTGCCTCAAGTATGCTATACAACTCATTATTCATTGTTTCTATAGGATGCACAGGAGAAATTCTAGAGCTGGATTGCAGTCTATGGAGAGGCTTCAATTTGGCCATGGATATAGGTTATCTGCAGATTTATTCTTTCCAAAATGCAGCCCAGGCACAAGTTCAGCACCCATGCCCTAGATTTTGCAAAGCACTATAACATCTTTTGCAGGAATTATTATATTGAGTACTTACTCTCTCAATAACCACTGATTAGTAAAATTATCAAACCATTAATAAAGCCATTACCACCAGATGACAATAACTACTTGGATTTGTGAATTTAGCTACAAAGGACAGGTTGGATTCCAAAAGATGAGGAAAGGATCAGCTTTTTACAGTCCAACATGAATGAATGGCACCCAAGAAAGAAGAGGTGCACCTTTCTTTTTGCGAAGGTACTGTACAGCATGGTGAAGTGCAAATGCAGCTTGAGAGCTATCAGGCTGGTGCTCCTTTAGCAAATGTTGATATACTATATCTGCAACAATTGGAGCATCATTATCCTTGATTGACCACATTGTTCCAATAATTCCATGATAGCCAGCCAAAAGCATCCCTGCAGCTAGATGTACAGCCTCTTCTGAAAGTGTGTGGTTCCCCATAGCTGTTTGACAAGCAGAGAGGAAGGCAAAGTCTGCACAAGGGAGATCCATTTTGACTATTTCTGAAAGCTTCAGCATTCCATCTTCAAGCAAAAGTGCACTGCTGGTTGGATCCACAATATCTTGAATACCATGACAGGCTAGATGAATCCAGGAGCATTCTTTCATGCCTGCAATCACATCCTTCTTGACTGCCATGACCCCCTCAAGATGTCTGATAGACAAAGAACCAGCATGTTTTTGGATATAACCAAGCTCTTCTTTAGTGCTGGGAAGTGGTGGTGCTCCAGGAGTAGATGGCTGTGTGATAGCAAGAAGCTGAAAATTGTCTCTTGTTATGAGAGGTGCTGTCTCCAGTAAAGCAGTTAAAGTAGGAGTATATGAGGAAGTGACATAGTCTGTGATTTTATGTCCATGCCCCTGCCTATCATAGATTCCTGCAGCATGAACAGGAAGAAATGCAAGGGGCCCAGTTGCACACCACCAGATACGAGGAGGATCTTTGCTAGTTGATATCTCAAAAAAAACAGTCATATATTCATCACACTATAAGTTTTCAGAAACATACTTACTGAAAATGCAAGACCTTTTAAAATGGGCTCTACTATCTTGACCCAAAGTCCATGAAGTATTCCCTTGAGTGTTTTGTCAACACTAATTTGTGTACCACCTTGAGTCAAGTGTCTTGTGCGAGAATTGTTCTCTGTTACTATCTTTCCCAACAATCTCTGCCAGGCTTGTATCTGATTATATGAAATCTGAGATAGTGGAATATGAATGACATGATCTATATCTTTCTTAAGTACCAGTGCATCACAGTGATTATTGTGAACATTTATAACAACCACTGGCCCTGACTTGGCTGCATGCTGCAGCACAGAGAACTTCTTTGGCTGTAAGAAATCTTCAAAGCCTGGAATGGCTCTAACAGATGTGACTGCCTTATCCCACTCCAAAGCCAATTGATGATGCTGGTTACTGACAGCCTCCATGGAAAATTGATCACCAGGGATGTTATTGTCTCTGGTGCTGATATTTTCCAGTTGTTTTGATATCTTTGTAAGGTGTTCTGCAAGAGCAGGTTTTTTGTCCCAAAGCTCATCTACTGGAGTACGCAAGTTGAGAAGCTGTCCCCATACAATGGAGCGGCCTTGCTCCAGCCACTCCATGGCTGTTGTGCAGTCCTCTGATTCAATAGCAGCAGCAGCAGCAGCACACACAATATTGCCTATGCTTGACAGTTCTCTGTGACGCTCAACCATGGGAAGACCAAGCCAAGCAACTTGAGGGAGAAGATTCAAGGCACACCTGTAAGCCTCCAATGAAGAAGATGAGCTGATCTGAGAAGTAATGTTTGCCCAGTTATGAGCAGCTGAGAACCGAAGAAGAGCTTTTCCAGTGGAGCATTGTGCTGCCTTAGTGTAATTGGAAATTGCTTTATGTAAGTCTGAAACATCTCTAAGAACTCTGAAGCGATACTCATAGGATATGCCAAGGTTGATCCATGTGTCAGCTCTTTTAGGATGATTGTCAGAAAGCAGCTGCACAGCCTGGGTTTGGACAGCAATAGCCTTGTTGGCATCTGAAATCTCATTGAGATAGTCAAAACGTGTCTGATAGGATTGCCCAAGGTTGATCAGATAACCATGCTTATCAGGATGTCCTTCTGGTATCAAATCCACAGCTTTGGTCTGAGATAAGATAGCAATATCAATGTCTGTTACATTCTGACGAGTCTTAAAAGAGGTTTCCAAGGAGATACCAAGGGCATTTAAGCAAGCAGGCAGCATCAAGTGAGTTTCTGGAGTTAGCTTAACTGCATGTGTCTGGATAGAAATAGCCTTTTCAAGATCAGTAATGTTATGCAGCCGTTCAAAGCATGTCCAATAAGATGTCCCAAGGTTGACCATATATTTGGGTCTGGAGGGGTGAAGCTCTGGAGTTTGCTCTACAGATTTGATTTGAGCTGATATTGCCTTTTCCAAATCTGCAAATTCCCCCAGACTCTCAAAGCGAGTACGTAGGAAAACACCTAGACTATTGAAGTAACCAGGCTTATTAGTGTGGCCATTAGGAGTTAACTGTATTGCATGTTCCTGTATTGCAATGGCTTTGTCTATATCTGGAATGTTTACAAGATGTTTGAATTTGGTCCAAAACCCTGCAGCAATATTCATCAAGCAAACAGCTTTACCAGGGTGACCATCTGGTATTAGCTCTAATGCCTCCTCATGTGCTGAAATTGATTTCTCCAGATCAGCCACATCTCCACTATGCATAAAATGGATCCTGAGAGCTAATCCTAGATTATCCAGATAGTTAAATCTAGTTGATTGAGTTATTAAGGTAAGCTGGACTGCCTTGTTTTGAAATTCAATAGCTTTTTCTATATCTTGAATGTTTCCAACAGACTCAAAGCGAACCTGAAATGAAATGCCAAGGCTAGAGAGATATCTTGCCATAGCTGGATGACCCTCTGAAGTCAATTCAACTGCACTTGCATGGTATGAAATTGCTCTTTCAACATCCTGGAGTTTTCCAATTTGCTTGAAGCGAGTATTCAAGGAAATCCCAAGATTACATTGGTACATTGGTTTCTGTGGATGGCCTTCTGGAAGTAGTTCCAGACTCTTCTGCTGGGCTGCAATGGCTTTGTCAAGGTCTGTGATATCCCCAAGATGCACAAAGTGAGAATGATAAGAAGTTGCAAGATTGCTCAAGTAACCAGCTTTGAGTGGATGTCCATCAGGAATTAATTGCACAGCAGATGATTGAGCCATAATTGCCTTCTCAAGATCTGTAACCTCTCCAAAATTTTCAAATCTAGTGGTGTATGAAGTGCCTAGGTTATTCAGATAACCAGATTTGTCTGGGTGCTCATCAGGAGTCTGTTGTACAGCATTATCATATGTAGAAATAGCCTTTTCAAGGTCTGCAAGATTGTTCTGTTGAATGAATCGAGTTTCCAAAGAGTTTGCTAGATTATTTGAAAACCCTGGTTTATCTGGGTGACCAGCAGGAGTTAATTTGACAGCCTGTTCCATAGTTGTAATGGCCTTGCCCAAGTATGTGATATCTCCAACACGCTTGAAATGTATTTGAAACAAACTGCCTAGGTTGCTCAAGCAAGTAGGCTTATCCGAATGCCCATCTGGGATCAACTTTGCAGCATTGTCAAGGGCTCCAATGGCTTTCTCGAGGTCGGTGATATCTCCAAGCCGACCGAACCGTGAGTGAAATAAGAGCCCGAGGTTATTCAAACGAGCATATTTTGAGTGGTGACCATTTGGAGTCAACTGCACTGCAATCTCCTCGAGG
Source organism: Ramaria rubella (assembly GCA_015039355.1). Classification (NCBI taxonomy): domain Eukaryota; kingdom Fungi; phylum Basidiomycota; class Agaricomycetes; order Gomphales; family Gomphaceae; genus Ramaria; species Ramaria rubella. Next base: position 212,876 of record MU134299.1, on the reverse strand, counting down.
GCAATAGCCTTCATCAAGTCATCCATGTGGCTATCTCCGAAACGATTGAAGCGTGTACTGAGGGAGAGACCCAAATTGTGCAGAAAATTTGGTCTGAAGGGGTCTCCCTCAGTCCCCAATTGCACTGCTTCGTCCTGGACTGAAATAGCTTTCTCCAGGTCTGCGACATCTCCCAGAGATTCAAAACGGGTCCGAAAAGATATGCCGAGGTTCGTAAGATACCTAGGCTTGTATAAACTATCACTTGTGACCAACCCGGTAGCTTTCTCCAGTGTCAAAATAGCACGATTGACGTCTCTGCCATTTCCGTGGCGCTCAAAGCGAGTCTGCAAGGAAAGACCAAGGCTACTCAAATAGGCATGCTTGGACGGATGTCCTTCCGAAGAAAAATGAACTGCATGTTCGTAGGCTGAAATAGCGTTATCGAGATCTTCCATTTCTCCGAGGTACTCAAAGCGGCCTTGTGAATACATGCCAAGATTGTTAAAGCGACCTGCCATTGCTGGATGGTCTTTTGGAGTAAACTGTACAGCATTGTGCTGTGTCGAAATTGCCTTGTCCACGTCCGCAACATCTCGGAAGTTATCGAATCGGTTGAAATAAGAAATCGCAAGCCCATTGAGGAAGTCAGATTTGATTGGTAGACCTTCGGGTGTCACGCGTACGGCTTCTTTTTGGGCCGAGATGGCCTTGTCAATATCGTTGGCATCCCCAAAGCTTTTGAAACGGTTTCTGAAGGCGGTGGCAGCATTGTGCAGAAGCATGCATTTGTTCCTGTCTTGGTCGGACATGTCCAGCGCAGATTGGTATTCGACCCCTAAGCTGTCGATAGCGTTCGTAAAGGAATCGTCCATAATTTCGACGTGGATATCTTACAATCAAGGCATCAGGGCGATCAGACTGAACCCTTGACCATAAACTACATTAAGAAATCTCACCTCGATGGACCACGATTCGCTATTGATTCCGATGAGAGATAACTTGGAAAATGGTTCAAGTAATTGTGTCGTTCGAACACACGAGGAGCCCCGACAGCGAAAGATGTACTAAAAGAAAGAAGTATGAGTACGAAACGGCATAGGTACTGCATTCTCCACTAGGTTTTACCTCCTATTGAACGCTTTTTTACCTACAAAACTTTCCGCGGCAATGGCGGGAAGGAGCGTCGTTTAACAAGCGAGTCCTTTGGTCTCCCACGCCGAATTTTTACGCTGCTCTGCTTCAAGACTCGGTCAAAGATTGTAGATAAATCTTGTATCATACAATATCAGTTGGTCTTCTTGATCTATGATAGCGTACCTCCTTGAGTCGAGCATAGAACGACAACGCATAATGTTACCCTCACCACACTTGCTTGCAAGGTCTTCTTCCCATCGTGAGGATTCGTGACCTGAACTTCGGGAAAGTGTGACGTAAACGTTAAAGAGGGTCAACCTGCCTCCAGTTGGTGGTGTTGCGATATCGATGGTCACATGCAGGATAGTCTGTAAACGCATATGCTGCTGTGAGTAACTGTGTTCACCTCATGTTCCTTTAGACTTTTTCCCCCCCTACTAAGAGATGTTGCGAACACGTTTCCGAAAGAAAAGAAGAAAAAAAAGTGTCCTGTAAAGATAATGAATTTTACTTTGAACATATTTCTTAATCTTGTTATTACATTCCTTTAAGAATAAGAACCATAAGAACTCTGTGCAAGCAAGGTCTGTCGCGGGGCTCCCCGTGCTGTTCTAGTTATCGGCGTTGGGGGATTGCGCTGCATGCATATGCTGCATGCTTCTGAATCGCCCAATCTCTTCAACGTGACGGCAAGCCTGAGACGCACTGTGATTATGGCCGCATGCAAACTGAAAAGTTTTATGCATTCCACGGAGTCGTGTACAGCCTGAGAAGGTAATATGCCTTCTTGCATTGAATTCTCCAGAGACATATTCAATCTGCATACAACGACAAACGGAGCTCGTCAAGAAGACAATTGGGAATATCCCGTCCGAGGGGGGTAAGCAATATGGGGGCGGGAATCTAAGAAATGGGCACTACAGTTTGGGAAGGAATGGGCTTCGTTCCGTCGCTTGCTTAAAAGCATGAGAGATAGAATCCTCCAACAGGACGTGGTGTGAGCCCATGTAAAGCATCCGAGGCCATATGGAAATCCAAGAACTTCAAGATACTTAGACTTAGACAGCTGTATTATCAAGCGATATCTGAGAGAATTTGTCAGATGAACGTTTATTCATGCCAGGGTCATCGTGGTGCTTACCAATTGAATTATATGCTCCGTTGCTCTACCCGACATGCTGGTTAAGAAGAAAGACGCACTGCTTGACTGCTATCACGTTCCAGAGTCTGTCAGTGAATCAAATTCGACGCGCATTCCTTACAAACACGCACATTCACAAACAAAGCGGCATACTCAATAGAGTACATCTCTGGGAACACGGTGCGGAAGCGGTGGATTTGTTCCGATACAGTCCCAGGCTATAGAACAACGGAAGGGTCTCTAGAAGCGCAATCCACATATACTCGGCGGCAAATGTTTCTCTGTGGTTTTGTGTCACCGAAGGTATACTAGTAGACTGCAGCGATTCGGTGGATGCTTTCCATTGTTAATGGCTGTATATGCGATGGTTTTGTGCAGGACAAGTGTACGAAGAGAGTGTAAGCGCAGTTAAGATGTGAGACCGTGGGCTCAGTAGGACGGAAAGAAGACTGACAGACAATCTCCGAGGCTAGGCGTTGACTTGTGAAGTTTGTGGTGAAGCGATTACCTAGACTTTGGCTATTCGCGTGTGCCTATGTCAGACGAAGTGTTCTCAACTCAGCCGTGAACGTGGTAAATGGGCCTTTCAATGTAAAGCTCTGACTGTAAAGCTGAACATTCAACATAGGCAGGTCCATTAAGAAAGTTCTGCTGCCCGTCTGGGCGATGACGACACCGCCAGTCCGTCAGCCAATGCTAGGAGGTGCCAAGAGAGATTAACCTTGAGGTTCTTCATAGCCTAGTACAGTGGCGCCGGCCAATTCACACACCGCTGAACCACGAGAAAGCTCAAGAGAGTCGGTAACGGATGAGGACGACCTGTTTGGGACCTAGATAAGCGGTATAGTCGTATAGGATAAGAAATCTGTTGATAATATCGGACTAGCGATGTCGCTTCATGCGTCGATGCGAGCGCCGAGGGGACGGTTCAAGCCTGGTAGACGATCACGGCCAAAGGATCGCTACTAGAGTTTTACCCGGTACCCAAGGATTACCTACCCTCACGACTCACATTAGATCCAAGCCTCATTCTTCCCCAGTATTTATAACGGGGCTCACTGTGCGCGGTTTTAGGACTTCGTAGCACTTTGCTTTTATTCATGTTTCTCGTCGGCTGGCCAATCTGGAGCCTTGTTCGTACTGTGTTCGGGGTATGTCTCACCAGCTTCATGCCACTATTTGACTGACTGCTCTCGATAGTCGATACTTGAAGTCGGGTTACTCTGTGTTGCTGGTTATATTCTCGCTCAGAAAGGCATTTTAGACAAGAAAACACAAAAGGTATGTCCGTCGCGGCTGCTATATGATAAAGCCTGACGTCGGCCCGGGCAGCATATTAATCGCCTGAACGTTGCTCTCTTCACCCCTTCACTACTATTTTCAAAAGTTGCTTTTTCTCTGACACCAGGTATGTTCTGTTAGCACATGAGTGAGCAAGTATTAACCCACTATTAGAAAAACTCAAAGAACTATGGATCATTCCCATCGTCTTTGTCGTGACCACTGTATGTTCTATGTTTGTTGCATATTCCTTTGGGTCCGCTATGCGCCTCAAAAGATCACAAAGGTGAAAGCACACCTCGTGGTATACTTTTACTTACACAATCTTCCAGGAGCTTTGCCATGGCTGCGTCCATGTTTATGAACTCCAACTCTCTTCCCATAGCTCTCATGCAGAGCCTGGTTTATACTGTCAAGGACTTAGCCTGGGGAGATGACGATGATGGAGACGCCATGCTTGGTCGTGCTCTTACCTACCTTGTGCTATATTCCACCTTGGGCATGATAGTGAGTCATCGCACTGGCTATTTACCAGCTTGTAGTAGATCTCTCCTATAGCTTCGCTGGAGCTATGGTGTCCACCTCCTAACACAAGCGGACGAGAATGAACCTCCCCTACTAGCCGAACCTCAACAACCCACTGAAACGAGCCCTCTCATACAACCGGCCTCAACCCATACGCCACTTTACTCATCAAACCAATCCCGAGGCGCACCTGCTCTTGTTTTAGAGCACACCTACAATTCATCTGGCTCATCCTCCAGTGACCCATCACCCAACCAACCTTACTCTCCAGGCAACCTTGCCCACAGCAGCACACTTATGCCCATACATGCCGGATCTCATCTCACATCCCATATTACACCTAGGTTCTTCACATCCTTTCCCAACACCCCTGTGTATCCACGCTCCGAAGTATCTTCCGCTGGTTCAGACACGTCAGATGAAGAGGGAAACCAAGACCTACCTTCCGTCAATACCTCACACAAACGAAGCCTATACATTCGTGTCTGGCATCGACTTCGTGTCTTATTGCGCAAGTTTAACGCTTTCATGACGGTGCCTATGTGGGCAGCGCTCGCCTCCATAGTGGTCGCGTGCGCGCCACACCTCCAACACACACTTGAACAGCATGGACAGCCGATTAAATCCGCTCTCAACGCAGCTGGCAACTGTTCCATCCCACTCACCCTCGTTGTGCTCGGCGCTTACTTCTATGTACCACAATCGGATGCGGAAGTGGAAGCGGAGGTGGAAGCTCAGACTGCACAGAAGTTACTAAAAACTAGCAGAAGTGACTCGTCTCTGGTTCAAAGCGTACGGAAAATTTTCGTTCTCCAACGTGGGCGTATAACGGGCGCAGCAAAGAGACACGCTGGGATATCGGAGAGCATTGACTCAATGAAAGATGTGACAAAACCCGGGGAGACGAGAACGGTGATGGTGGCTGTGTTGTCCCGTATGGTGTTGACGCCGCTGGTTCTCCTACCATTATTGGCGTGGCTTTTGATATCGTCTGACGTAGGTGACGTGTATGATGAGTGAATACTTTCAGTCCTTGCACCCTTTATTTCTTTTGAACCGATCCACCTCAATAGCCCGGTGTTTGCGCTGTCGAACGTTTTGTTGATCACATCCGCTCCGGCCTTGACATTGGCACAGGTATGCGTCTCTTTCAACTTGTTCCACTTGAATGCTTATCGGCGCAACCTGGATGTAGATCACACAAGCTGCTTCAGGGGATGCCTTCGAACGACTTATCTCACGGACAATATTCTGGGCGTATTGCATCGTGACACCACTGTCTACTATTGTGTCTGTTGTAATTGGGCTTTTGTTAGCAAAGTTATAGCACATGGGCGCCTGTTCCCGTGCAAAGCATTCAAACCCTTGTCACCATCAGTGCTCTACTCTTATTTACAATGGTTCTCATCATGCACCGCTGTTCCTTACCCATGTATCCCTATCGACATCGGCCTATAGCAAGAAACCTCTCGTTTTACTGTCCCATTCGCTCCTCTAGAGGCCCTTCAGGAAGTAGGATGTTTTGCTCTTAATGCCCTGTGAACCAATATTGCATCCGTGATTCTTATTAAGAACGTAATCACGGCCCAGAGATTCAACTGGGGATTCCGGCGTGCCTGGTATAGGGGCTGGAGTCTTCTGGCATAGCTTCAACTCTGGATAGAGTAATCTGATGGCACAGTTAAGCGTTTTTGAGAACATGAGAAATAGAATAAGGACAGAGAGTTTCGGAAGCGCAGGAATATCTCGCCCTGCAACCGGCGTCGGGGTGTTGCTTGCCTGACAGTAACCTTCGTCGCAAGTCTCCATTATTCTTCTGTGCTCCAGAGTCACGCAGAAAGCACAGCTAGACACTGAAGCGCACACGCGTGATAGCCTAGCTTTGTGATCAAAGGTCAGGGGGATCCAATATCTCTGCAAGACGCTCGAGTTCCTCGGCTGTGAATCTGCATCATCCAATGGTAATTTGTCAGTTGCCAAAATGAAGGGGTGCAGAAAGCACACCAGAAAGCCCAACAACAGCTGGATCAACCTAGTCGTACTAGGTATCGCTGCATTGGGGTGTGGGGATGCTCTGGTAGATTTGACAGAGAGTATTCGGTAGTTAAGCTCAACTTAAGCTGGCACCGAATATACTCGCAGCAGCAAGCGGAAGATCAATGGACGGGTTGGGAGGGGAGAGACGGCCGACGAGAGATAGACGAGCGCTAGGCAGGATCAAGCGCGTCTATCTAACCGGATCGCTCAGAATCGCGCTGTAAGGATCGGCTCCATCATACTTAATCCGGGACTGTAATAAGTAGGTGGGGCATCGGATCATTTGGTGGCGTTGGATCAATCGGAGATGTTGCGGTACAAACGTTTGATGATGGTCAAGAGAGAGACGGTTGAGCTTGCTAAGCTCGTGCCCCGAAGGTGACGTGTGACCAGGCAATGACATTACATACCTGATACCTAATCCCAGTCCTTATTTTGTATCGATGGTTCTGACGGAAGATGTTGTCTACTACAGCGCTTTCGATGGGATCGGGGCTCTCGCCGATATAAACAGTAACGACTGATGATCACAACTGTCACAAAGTTTGACTCTCACGTAGATGCATTATATCACTGTAATTCCAGCAACCCGGTACTCCATAGCTTTCAGCGCTCTTCGTTTGCATATGATCTCAGCATCCTCTTCGACTCACACGGGAGTCCAGTGGGCTCTGCGCAATCGGGTTTGATCCTGAGGTTCACAGCGACTCACTTCTCGCCTGGTCATCCGATCCCCCAGCTCTGGCGAAGCCAATAGTCCCTCGTTCTCCCCCGATCTGAAAACTTTGCCTCGTTGGGTATTCACGTTCAGTGACGACGATGGCCCCAATGGAACACCCTGCAGTCGATGTTTTAATTGTCGGTGGTGGTCCCACAGGGCTTATTTCAACGTATGCCTTGCTGAAAGCTGGTTTGAGCGTACTCACTCTCGGTAAGTCACCAGCTCCTCTCCGGACAGCCACTCTTAGCGTCACAATACAGAGCAGCATGATAAGGCACAGCAGGCCATGTATGGACGCGCTTGCATGTTGTATCCAAGGTCACTAGAACTTTTGGATCAGGTTGGGTTATTTGATTCCATTGCGGATTCTGGGTACATCATCAGGTACACGGTTTTGTATACATGAATGATATGGCGGATGGCATAAATAATTGTGGACTGTTTCTTTGAACAGGGGCGCAGTCACGTATAAAGGTCGCCAGGAACTTAAGACACGAGGATGGACATTTATCCAAGAGGCAATTGATGGCAATACGCATTTTGATTACTGGTACGAGATATATTTCCTTCTGGAGGTCGCGGTTTCAAGTCAAGTAATGGCTAAGTATATGGCTAGTTTCAGCATACGTCAGAAGATATCTGAAGAAGCATTCCGTGAAAAAGTACGGCGTCTCGATCCAGGAACGCTGCGTACCCCGGTCCAGCTCCTCGATTTCTCTGTTGACAACAGTCAAGATCACCCGGTACTTGCCAGAGTCTCTGTAAATGGAAGTGTCGTGGAGATTCGCAGGTCAGCAACTGACCATATATCTGCAAACCCATGATGAACAATAATATCGTATACTATGCCAGTAAATATCTCATCGGAGCTGATGGCGGACGCTCTACCGTGCGTTCTGTCGCCAAGATTCCTTTCCCTGGAGTCGCTTCTCCTTTTCGCTGGATTCGAATGGATGCCATAGTACGCACGGATATGCCCTCTGGTAGAAAAGGTGGGGTCTCGATTGAGTCGCCCAGCCACGGCAACATTCTATGGACACCGACAGATAATGGACGGACACGGATTGGATTTATTTGCCCTGAAGAACTGTTTGGCGAGAACGGGGAAGACCTTGACGCCAATTCCATCATGATTGAAGCTCAGAAGGCGTTGAGACCCTTCTCCCTGGAGTTCGTCGAGCTTGATTGGTGGACAGCGTATGCTATCGGACAGAGGGTCGCAGAAAGATTCAGACAGGGTCCGATACTACTCGCAGGTGATGCCGGCCACACACATTCCTCGGGTGCCGCGCAGGGCATGAACACTGGGATCCATGACGCGACTAATCTCTCTTGGAAGCTTGCTGGCGTGATCAAAGGGTGGTATACCGACACAGTCTTAGATACGTACGCCACAGAGCGTCGTGAATCAGCACTGCAGCTCATTCAGCTCGACAAAGACATATCGTCTCTTATCTCTGGCGTCATTCCTGCGCACTTTAACGCACCCCCTGATGCTGATGTCAATCATTATCTCGATGAAACCTTCAGGAAGAGCGCAACATTTACTGTCGGTCTCGGCATCCATTATAGTGACAATCTTATCAATTGGCGGAACGAGTCTATGAATGATGTCATGCAGTCGTTACGCATACAGATCGGTCACCGAGCTCCTGATCCGTTGCTTTTCCGTCCTGGCTCAAATCTTGCAAGACGCTTGGAAGAATTTACACCTAACCAAGGGAAATTCTGGATTCTTATCTTTGCAGGCGGTCTTGATCCCACGTCGGACCAACCACGGTTGCGACAGAGCAGTATTGATAAACTCGCGACATTGCGGTCGTATATACTGGGACCCTCTTCATTTGTCAACAGACTGTCCCCTGCTTTTGAATTCCTTACCATCGTACAAAGTGACAGGATCCTCCAAATCGCGGAAACACTGGATGGGCAACCATTAGGCAGAGCTGTATATGACCGAAGCGGGGAAGCGTACGAGATGTATGGTGTAGAGGAGACTGTAGGTGCATTGATTGTGTTGCGGCCGGATGGCATCGTGGCATTCTTGGCGTCGATGGATCAATACGAGAGAGTGGAGCAATACTTTACACGGTTTGTCAGACCGAGAAAGTCAGGTGTTTTGGAGGAGCTGAAGGTGGACTCAAAGCCACCAACGAAAATTGCCTTTGGAGAAATTTCACTGGAGGGTAAGGTAGAAGAATCGAAGTTTGTCCCTACTTTATAGACAATTACCCTACTGCTTGCATGTATTTTTTCTATTGATGTGCATTACCAGTGTGTACAGCAGGTATGGTATGTATAGGTATACTTGGGACGCAAACTTTTCAACCTTGTTTACGATTTGAAACACCGCTACCTCTCGTGTTGCCACTGAACCACCTCCACAAAGACCAGTAATTCACCAGCCGGCGTATATACGTACATATACTGCATACTATGTCTACAAATTTGGATAAGAGCCTCGACGAGGTTCGCTTTCGAACTCATAAACCGAAACTTGCAGTATCCTCAAGGAATTATGCCAATCACTAGGTCATTGCTACTCGCAAAACTGGGCGGCGCACGTCCAACAGGGGTGCTAAGGCAGCCTTAGTTGGCTCCCCCCGACCAGATCGCGTTCCTGCTCGTGTCCCTGGGGCTCAAGCCGTGGCCGTTCATCAAGCCTCTGACAAGATTATCGTTTCCAACCTGCCCCTAGATGTGAATGAGTCTCAAATAAGGGTATGTTTCTTTTCAATACTATAAGATAAGTCCTGACCACTTCTTTCACTTTTATCACAGGAACTCTTTCAAACTATGATTGGCCCTTTGCGAGAAGTCACCCTTACGTATGACGCCGCCGGCCGGTCCAAAGGAATAGCTTCGGTTGTTTTTTCGAGGAAAGGCGATGGTACTAAGGCGTACACCCAGTATCATAATCGTCTCATCGATGGGAGTTAGTGTCAAATTTCCTCTCCGGCTCACCCTCTATCTCCACCTTCTCTCTACCTTCATCCCCCTTTCTAGCATGCGTTGCTTCGAGTTCCTCCTGCCAGACCAGTGCCAATATTCTCAACTGATTTCTTCCGACCTTCGACCAAACGTCACCAGCAACAAATCTGGTTACCTACTTCAAAGTATCCGTTCGACCCTCAGTTTTGTTTTAATTTTGGAGAATGTCGTTGGTGGTTGTCGTGACCGTTGTTTCATCCTTGAGAAGTGGCGAGGAACAGTTACTGTATGCCCGGTAACCTCCTATATAGGTGGTATGCGGAGCTCTTCGGCCCAAGTTTGAGCCCTCTGCAGGGCGAGAACACTGCAAGCCGTGCTTCAGTGATCTCCCTTGCGGCCATGCGCAGGTATTCGAGTTTACGCATGCTCCGAGTAGTGTGGGCGGATGGCATTTGTTTGGGACCTTTTCAAAGACGAATCGTTCGATAGTTTTCATGTCTTTTTTTTGGATGACGTGCACGCACTTTTGGATACGATCAAGATTGGCGGTGGTCGCGGAGGCACGGAGAACATGGAGCAACGCATGAATCCGGAATTTTTTCCCTATCTCCCCTGCGTTCATTTTTTAATCTACTGGCATTTTACGCATCACTAACGAAACCTCTCCTGTTCCCGCTTTTTCCGCTATTCGGTTCAAACAGAACGCCCTATGAAAATCGAGATTGTTCTCGACCCTTCCAAGCCTGCGGTACTACCCTCTCTGGTCGCACGTGTTGGTACTGCCACTACTGATTCCGATGGGACCCAGAGGTTTTAGAATCTTTATTGACTTGTTATTTTAGCTGACGATATTGTCGTAGCGTTCCTTACGGTGGACGTGGGGGCCGAGGTAGGCGCGGAGCACCGGGAAGGGGAAGGGGCGGTAGAAGACAAGGAAATGACAGACCACCAAAAACGGTTGAAGACCTTGATGCCGAGATGGAGGTGCGGTTGCCTTCATCACATGCGCCATCTCTTATAAATGACTTTGATAGGACTATACGGGAACAGCACCCGCCGCCACAGCAGCGTCTGCATAAACATTCAACAACAATGCCTGTTCATACCATCACTCGATGCCAGCGTCCCCGATCCTTTTCCCAACTCCCCTTGGGATTTCTACGCCCTAACATTCTCCAAACCACTCCCAAATCTTTTGTCGTATAGGATCCATCTCATGTACTCAAATTGTTCGTTGTGTGGCCTTCCGAAACTGGATCTCGCGATGTCACACTGCGATGTGTTCTATACAAGTCAATATTGTTGCCAGGTGGTGATACAGCTGTTCACTTTGACCGAAGCAGACCACAAAGGCTCCGCTAATTGTAGAGCCGGGAGCAGAACCAGGATACGGTATCCATTAATAGTCGAATCGTGGCCTGTTGGCTCGTCTGGCCGCTAAGATTTCAGGATCCTCATATTCAGCCATCCAATCTACAGGCATGGCGACAGTCCAGGTGTGCGCTCTCATCCGCAAACGATTATCTTCGTCCAGCATCGCTTTGAACATAGCCTCATCGCGTTCTTTGGCTTGTAGCGTTGCATTTTGAAGCCACTTAACCATCCCGAGTGATTCTGCTATTTTGTCATGAGTCCATATGTGCGCCTGATCCTCGCCATATCCTCCTTGTTGGATAATGCGCTTGTTCTCGATGGATTGTGGATTGGTATACTCCCAAAACAGCTTATGCCGAAATGTTGCCCATTTATCCAGGAGCCCGTCCGGTGCTCGCTTGTATATCACTGCTACCAAGGCTCGCGCCAACGGTCCAGCATCGAGCAACCCGGAGGTGAGTCCAAGACCACCTAACAGACATTTCAGCAAATAGTATTGGACTATGAATGATGGATTGCCTATTGGATTGTTCGAGTGTGCGGCATCTCCTGCTAGAAGCACTCGGCCTTTACGCAGTTGGGTGGCACATCTCTGATGAACCCTATAAGGACTGACCTGAAGAAGGTCATATTTGATGTTTGGGTCAGGTAGAAATTGCTCGAAGCGCTTCGGGATTTCCGCTTTGATCTCATCGAGGGTCATCCCAGGACGTGTCCCATACGCAATCCGCCAGAGATTTTTCGAATCGTCAATCGACGCTATCACTGCCCAATGGATTGGATGGATCAAAAAGTTGCCAGATGTATACCCAAAGTCTGTGAATGGGTATAGGACGTTGGTAGCCACGAATTCTTCTTTCGGCCACGTGAAACCTTCGAACTCGATACCCAAGAGCTTGCGTACTGTGCTCCGAGAACCATCCGCACCAATGAGCCAATCGCAAGTTTCGTGCACCTTTTCGCCCTTAGACGTCTCGTATACAACGCGTGCAGGACCTTGAAGGGGATCATCATGGACATCAACGACGCGAGAGTCGAATGAGACACGACTGTTGGGATATGTCTTAAGCTTTGTGAGAAGCACCTGTGTGAAAGTTGGTTGACCGCAATTGAGGCCCGTGGCTATTCCGGTAACTCCTTCAGCCTTGGGTATGACCGCAAGACGCTTTTTATGAGCACCGTCGCCTACCCAATAAGTCAAACCTCTTGATTCAGATGCCACTTTCCGAAGGTCGTCATATACATCTGCTTCAATGAGCTCGGAGAGAACCGTGGGCTGGTAGGCCACTGCACGCGGGGAATCGTTGATTTGGGGAAGGGCTTCCAATATGTGGACGTGTACCCCTCGCGATGCAAGGATTATCCCCGTAAACAGTCCAACTGGACCAGCGCCACAAACTAATACCTGAACATGAGATTGCGTCTGCACTTTCTGAGGAATTTAATTTATAAAAATCAAAGATGAACTCGAGGAACCGACTGTAACGTGCCTCTATATTCGACATGATGGTATGTCAAAGGAGATGGTGACGGGAGATTTTTCTACCACCAATCGTGGAGTTCCTACATAGGCATGCCGGCGTAACTCAGAATCATACTTATTTTATTGGTCTTTCGTCCATGAGTACCAATTTCCAAAGGTAGAAATAATCACGCGCCTCTCTGAAAGAGAGCCATCCATAAATCCTATGAATGAGAATAAAATTTCATACTGTCATAAACTAGAATCATTACGTCGGTTCCAAAAGGTGGAAAGGGGGTGTTGAAATAAGACAGGTCTCCGACTGTGATGGTCCGCAACAAACCGACAATGCACCAAAATACAGGACAGAAATAAAATAAAAAAAAGAATTGCTAGTAGTAGTAGAAATGATATCCATGCCCAATTTACGCGCTTGTCAATAGCGTCAACCTAAGATGTCTCTGATTCAAAGCCTGTGCCCGGGTACAGCCCAGAACAAGAGTGTCAGCGCCGCGACAAGGGCTGCTACGAGGACGGAAACCCAGATGGCACGCCCTAAAAGAAGCTTCCCCACATATGGCTCTTTAATGGCGAGGGTGCGGAAAGGCGTTGTCTCGGACTGGCCGAGGAAGACAAGAATAGGATCAAGCTCGTACTGATGCGAGATGAGGAAAAGAATGGCGATCGCGAACGGGAGAAAAAGCTAGGCGAGAAGAAAATGAATATTATGCGGAAGAAAAGTAATGGAATGATACATACGAAGAAACGTTTTGATTTGGGTTGGACATCCAGAAACACGAGCGCGAAAGCTGTGCTCAAACCGGCCCAAAGGACAACCATCCCAACTACAAGCCTCACAAGCGCACTGACAGGTGTCAAGTTTCCGAATGCTTTAGCCCTGAGAAACCGAGGGAAAGCGTCTTGTTCCATTGCCCTAAAGCAATACTCCTTCTGCGAATGAAACATGTCAGGAACTTGGGCGAGAGCTGAGGCTTCGATCTCATATTCTGGGCTAGTTGTATTAGGGAGCTGTGTGCTCGAAAGGGGGAAGGAGTGGATGCGGAGCGAGGGGGGAAGGTATATTTCGTGTGAGGGCTGGTTGGGTGGCGGCGGCGCCAGATAGCGAAAGAAAATACGCTCAGCAGAAGAGATAAGATCTACGCGGGTGATGGGAGCAGAGCGTGGTATGACTGTGGGAGCGCGAGATGCGCGCTTCGACGAGAGGGAGTGACGCGCACGTAGTTGGGAGAAGGGTGTCGAAGAACGCGCAGCTTCGCGCTCTTTTTCGTCAGGAGAGATGGCCACGGCAGGTCCTGGACTAACCGACCTCTTTCCATCGAACTGGGGACCAGGAGATACAGATGACGGTCCTCCCCGAGCGAGCCTGGCTTTCTCATTCTCCGTGAGTAACTCCCCAGTGCTGGCCGTACTTCGTTTGGTATTGGTACCGGGGTTCATACCAACAACATTCCCGTAGATACTTCCACGTTTTCGGGCATAATCCCAGTATTGCGGCCAGTCGTCTTTTATGGCGCGCCCAGACTTGCGGACGTCTTTGAAATACGCTCGACAAAGATTCTCATGCTGCTGAACATCGAGCCAAAAGTCCAAAACATCCTCCTGACCTTCGCGTTGCAAAAAGAGATAAAACATGAAGAGGTCGACAGGCGGTCGCGTTCGGCGTGATAGGACTTCTGTGAAGGAGGGCAACCTAGCGACAGGTTACAGACCTAGTCTACCTTAGCAATAAACAAAAAATACCTGTTTGCCCTGTCGTGGGCCCAGTCTTCTTGTTGTGCCTCACTCTCCATTGTGTCGTCGAGGGGGAAGGTGACGGCTGGGAAGGGAAATGAGTTAGAAGCGCAAATGTTTACACAAGGTTCCGTTTAGGCGCCCACACTCACATTAAATATGTCGACTCTCGCAAAGGCTCTGTCGCCAACTATCAGAGAAATCAGAGTATTTCTCTCGCAATCTGGTCAAGCATCTGCAGGAACACGGTATGGACTATAATATACATCCGGCGGCCGAGCTCTGACTGATGCCTTATAGGCAATTCATACAGACTTCGTATCCTATACTAAAGAAGAACAACCCAGATCTTCCGGTACTCATACGGGAAGTCCAGGATACACCGGCCAGAGTTTTTGCGAGATTCGGTACGTTTTCTATACCTTGACCCTCGGTTCAGGTCTTCACATGAAAGCTCCGCAGAACGTGGCGTAGAGAAACATGTCGAGTTAGACAATCTTTCTTCTGCAGATGTTCAGAAGAAAGTTTCTGACCTTCTAACTGTTTAAAGAGTGCGTGTAGAAGGTGTGCGTATGTATTCTTGTGATGCTACTTTGGATTAGCTTACTATGTCCTCCAGTTGATGTATCTTAATTTACAGATATCCTTCTCATTCATAAATACAAGATATATTTCCCTTGTTTTCTATCTGGAGCCTTCAAACTTTGCCTATCTTCTAATGGGCGTGCTCTGGTTCGCTGAGCGCATGTGAGAGATCCGTCAAGATTCCGCACTAACTACATACGCAAGTGGCGTTGTCAGGGTACCTAGAGACTCAACTCTCAAGGTGGATAATGGGGACCGTTGTGACCAGCTTTCCCTGCCGGTGAGAAGTCACTACACGTTCCGTATAATTGAGAGACAATGAGGACTTTACACGTGCACAACGGAATACCCGTAGAGTGGTGAGATGAATATGATTTTAATCGGTGTTGTTCATCCTCTTCGCCTCCCACCTTTCCAACTACGCCTCTACGATGAAATTCGTGTACCAACATTCTCGACGCCAACATTACATCAGTGCATTGACCCGGGGAAGCTGTCGCCGCTCGTACATGATTTTAAGGAACAGGTTACCAACGCAGAAATATTGCAGCACATTGTCATGAAATTATCATTTTACTGATCTTCAATAGGTATGCCAAGTTCAGTAATCCTTGGGTCACACGTGACACATCGCGTTTCATCCCTGGTTATTTTATCAATGTATCAAACAGAACAGCATTTCTCTTCCTTAAAACCCATCCTTTCCGATTCCCCTTTCCTCCCTCGGTAAGTCACTTCATGACAACACTCATCGATCAGCAACCCCCATCACGAGTAAATGCATTTTTATTAACATTTCCCGGGCGCACCGTCAGTCGTGATTGTTAGGTTTGAACATCTGGAGGAAAGATCTCAGTCAGTCACGAATGTTATACTACCGTATCGGAGCCACACACCTACTCACGCAAGCCAATATCATATAGGATCGCATTCAGGAACTCTCATAGAAAACTACCCCGAGAATGGGAACTGCGTCGTGCGACCATTAAGTTCAAAATCTAAGGTGTTTCTTGTGTTTTGCACAACCCACCCCCCTGCTCCTCACTATGGCAATGACCTACAAGGGCAGCTACCATATCCTTTCCCACTTCGATGTAGTATCTTAAGTATTGATATCTGACGAAATAGGTAGTGTTTAGCAAAATCATTTTCATTCCAACATATGTGCCCCAAGAGGTTGAGTGAGCAAGTATTTAAGCACCGTATCCGAGTCATATTGAATAGTATGATACGATGAATAACTGAAATTTGTAGGTCATTACTGTGCCAGATGTATGGTATCCCAGAAAATGGTCAAAGAATAATAATAAATAAAAATAGAGGGAAAAAAGTTCAGAGCAAGATAAAAATGAGATGGCTCGATTGGCTCCAACTCATCAGTAAGCTGAATTTCAACTCTGGGTGGCTACTCCTCGAAGTGGGAGCCTCGGGCATTCCCACATCGAAGGGTAATATCTAAGAATAATCGCTCCACTGATGCACCTATAAATATCTCTGCTGCAGCAAGCATCTATTCGTGTCACTACGGGGAACAATCAGTAGGCTGAAGTACAGAAACGAATGAACATACAAAATCCACTGAATTTGTTTACTTCTGTGGAGCACTAAGCTCGACGAAGGATGTAGTTATCCTAGTCATCTCATCTGAAAGTCCCTCTCTACCGAACTAGGGCGGTTCGTAACATAGAACTCTGAATCCCACCCTGTCTATTTCTCACCTTTTTATCACACTTGTGTGCCGTATCCTTCTTGCTGTGTCTCTCGTCATAAGTTGTGCCCAAAGTAGGTGCTCTATTCACGAAATTCAGTCAAAATGTCGAGAAAGTTAATTACAAGAATTGTTGTCTAAAACTCACATCCACTGATCTGGTTGTGTGCGACTTCTTGGAAACTAGATAAAGGATGCAAAAATTCAAGAGATTCCATAGGAGGTCAGACGACACTGCCTGCTTCACTACGGTCTGTCAACAGTAAGTGACGGTGGGACACAAAAAACGTGGTGGACACTCACTTGATATCTATACGCCAGATTCAGCTGGAAGCAAGAGAAGATGGAGAGGCAGAAAAAGTAGAGAATGGCCTGGGAATGAAATGAATTTATAAAATAGGAACGAGAACCGACTCCCCTCTCCTCAAGCACTATTTACTGTCCGCGTTTGGTGCAGGTACCCATCCGAGTCCCTGTTTTTCATTGTTGGGGAAAACGAGCTTTGGTGGCCAAGATCTTCCGCAGAAACCCTCCTTCCCCACCTCCCCTTACTCGTGAATCGCTCGCCTCTACTGCCATTCTATTTTGTTGGCGTAAGGGGAGATGGGTGCTCTGAGAATGCCGGCAGTGTCGGAGAATGGAGGGGTAGTAGGCGAAAGTGAGATGTCTTTCGATGCGCCAAATGAGGCTGGTGTTCTTGGGAGCCTGGTTTATTGTCTTTCGACCGTGACCGGTGGGGCAATTTGGGGATTTGAGGAATCTTCTGCCGAACTGCAGTTACTACCGCCGCGAGTCCGCCCACAAAAGCCATCCGCCGGCGGTCTTTAATATTTTCCACTGGTGGCAACTGAGAAGGAATTGGGGGGTAGCTTGTGGCTACGGGGATGGCCATCGAAGAGACTTTCTGGGATAAAATAGTATGTTTTATATCGGAAGATTCTTGTGTGGGCTCCACGGATGATTTGCATATTACAGCGTTCGATGGCGGTGGGGTGAGTGGGAATGAAGCTGCGACAGGAGGGAGTACGATGCTCAAAACGGAGTTCATGGCCGCAGCAAGTTCATGGGCCAAGGTACACTCAGGAGAAGTGCGGGGAAGCGCAGCCTCCTCTCTGAAGATGCAAGAGTCCTTTAGTGACTTAACGATAGTATTCAGAAGAAAATCAGGCACACCTGTGGAAAGAAGTTGGCATGGGTGGGTATAGTTGTGATAAGGCCTCGTAGAGACGGCGGGTTGCTGCGGCCAAAACAGCGGGTGGAAGCGGTGGCGGTTGATAACGCTTCAAGGCCATGTTTCGATACGATGTTACATTAGGTGTTTCCTCACTACACATGTAGAATGGTGAGAAAGGGGAGAATTAAACAAAAGTCGAAACCCACATTTTCAAGAGGGGATGCCCGTCAGTTATTATCGAGCCTATTTCAGAGAATTTGAAAGCAGGAATACTGAGGTGAAAGATAGGTATCGATCCAGAGACATTGTAGGTAGGTTGAGCAGTGAAGATACCCCTGGCGTTGGGTATAATCAACGTCGTGGTCGTTTCTGGTACGCTAGAGGTTCATGTCAATACAGCTACAACTTATTAGCGAGAAGTTACATACGTCTCCTTCTCGAGCATTTTGCTCGTAGCAGTTAGGGATGTCCAACCGGAGTAGAAGCGAGAGGGAACAGTTGTGCGGACTTCGGCAATTGTAATGAGAATGTTAAGAGTGCGGCGTTGCAACCGGGAAGAGGTGTGACCATAGCCAGAAGCGGATATAAAGCTGTAAATATTAAGTACAATAGAGACATTAAAAAAGGGAGTTGGTATGCTGATGTATGCACAAGTGGCGTTAAGATTCTTCGGGGGTTGATTGTACAGGAAACGGAGGGCTTGATCGGAGGGAAGGAGAGTCAGACAGACGTTCTGCAGTGACATGGGAGTGTCGCGGGAGTGACTAGAGCTGTAATATATCCGTTTCAATTAATAAGTCACGAAACGAGGCTGGTATTTGGGCTTACATTTCTGCCTCTTCAACCATGCGATCTTCTCCAGCAGTTATTACGCGCCTGGAATCAAACATAACGGAGGGCGTATCGGGAGTTTCAAGCTGTCCGATGGCAGATATTATACGCAAAGCGCGTTGGAGTATGGGGGATGGAGCAGAGATGTATGCAGAAGTGAAAAAGGATGACTTAATCGTGAGACAGAGCTTGAGATCGTGGGCAGCTGCATGGGTGTAGACGCGAACCACACGGGCGACGATTAGGGGAGCGGGGGAACCTGAGCGAGTCAAGAAGGCATTGTGCTGCAGCAATGGAAAGGCGGTGAGGGAATCTTCGGATAAGATGCTAGACATCACTATCAGCATTTGACATAGACTGAAATTGAAAATATTACTTACATCGGGATTTCACCAACATGACTCTCCAATGTTTTCACAGGACGGACGAAAACGGCAGGAATTGCGACAGTGGTCCTGGCCATGACAAAAACAATACGGAGAGGGCGAGAAAGCAAGGGGGAAGGTGTGTGAATGTAATAGGCGGGGTGAGGAGCGCAGACGCTGCCACTGAGTACTGGTAGCCAGGGGTGTATGCGGGTGGTGGGAGATGTGTGAGGAAACGCGAGGGCATGGGTTGTGTCAACATCGTAGACGTCTTGCACAGGAACATCTTTGACAGAGGGAGCCTCCTGAGTGGTAGCGACAGTGAGCGGCGGAACGAGGTCACTGTATCGGGGTGTCGGTGCACCAGTCAGAAATACCCTTTAAACATAAAGAGAGTGCTAACGTGTGTGCTTGCACCTCATAAATAGCCGTTTGAGGAGCCTCTTCTTCAACTTCCTCAATGTGAGCTGTTGCCATCATGATGACGGGGTGATCCTCAATCGTTTTCAGCATCATAGACGCGAACGAAGCAAGGAATATCTCTTGTGACAGGAAGACATCTGTGGGAGTCGTGGAGGAGGCGAAAGAGATAGTCAAAAAGGTGTGATTAGAGCAGGCATATTGGTAGACGGTCGTGGATGTCAAAGAATCCGCGACGCTGTTTACGGACGAAGTCTTCTTTGCGAACACAAGAGAGGACTCGAAGTTGGCATTTCTTGAGCTATAGGGCACATCATCGGTGAGATTTTCGGAAACATCATGAGTCTTCCCGGAGATGATCCCAGTGTTTGGGATCCTAGGGCTTGAAATGTTCGCAGTGATGGCAGTGGACCCTCTTATGACTGCCGTGTTAGAGGAAGACGGAGTCAAGAAGTTGCGACAGTACATGCGGCCAATAATGCGGGGGATCCAGAATATCACCACGAGA
Source organism: Ramaria rubella (assembly GCA_015039355.1). Lineage (NCBI taxonomy): Eukaryota > Fungi > Basidiomycota > Agaricomycetes > Gomphales > Gomphaceae > Ramaria > Ramaria rubella. The sequence goes on along the minus strand of MU134299.1, from coordinate 192,945 downwards.
AATACAAGGCCGGCGACACAGAGGATGGCATATCTAGGACCTTGTCAGTTGAACAGAAGCTGAGCGCAGTTACAAACGTACCGGATGTTGCGAGCAGGGAGACAGATATCCTCTTCGATATAATTGGTGACAGTAGATGGAATTATGGAGATGACGGTGTCGAGTTCGTTAAGGGTAGTGTTGCGTCCTAAAAGCACGTTCATCACGATCGTAGCAATGGAGAGACTTCCTTCTTCAGTCGTATCATCGAGGCTGGAAGAGAAAGTGAGTGGGAGAAACGAAAAGAGGACTAAAGCTCACCTGATGTCACCACATACAACAAAAAGGGCACGAGAGGAAACGGAGGAGGGGAGGAGATGGAGGAATCTAAGTCTATCGTTATAGTGCAGCTCACGTCCGAGGACAGCGTTGAGTAGGACGACGGCATTCATGACGACGCGGGGGAAATGAGTGGCGGGGAGAGGGGGAAGGTGAGTAGGAAGCAACGTCTCCAAGACGTGGGATATAGAGGGGAGGGGATTGTAGATCGTATAGACCATACTGAGGTTGGGGATGTTGGGGGGAGTGCGAGCGGGGGAAGGTAACGTCACCAGGACGTTCATTGCAGGGATGAGCGGATTATACATAAGTATAGATGAGGGGGCTGTCGTGATATAGGCTGTGAAGCTTTGGCTGGTATTGGCAAGGGAGGGCAAGTGGGCAAGTAGTGTTCGTGAAGAGAGGCTGTATGGGTTAGGTCTTTATAGAGGGGATTGAAAATGTTTGGTATTTACTTAGTCAGCCACGATACGGTCCCGTTCCAGAGACCATGTCGGAGAAGAAGACGCGACAGATTGCACCCATCTTATTAGAAACATCTGCAGCTGGCCATCACAGGTACAACTGCATTGATTCACGAAGCTAGTGGAGGTTGACGTGAATTCGACGCAAGCGCAACAACAAACTGTACCAGACTAAGATGTACACACGCGTCCAGAATCCCAACACGAAGGCTAAAAGGAGAAACATTATTCTAGAACCAGGGCAGGTAAGTGATAATCGTTGTTGTTACCAAGGTGCCAAAGCTTGAGAGTTGCACATCCGGTTGGAAATTCTGTAGGCCAATTTCATCGCGTCTGCCCAACCAAACATCAAGAATGCATCACAGGTCACGTGCTCAGGTTTTACGCGTCATCCTCTGACTCAGTGTCCCACATCTACCCATATTCAAAATCAGTGCACTGACAATCATTACAAGTATAGGCAAAGCTCCTTTCTACATCCACGAAGCATGACCAACTCACCAGCTGTTGTATATGTATGTATTACATACTACACATTTGGATCAGAGCCTCTGTTCGGCCATTTCGAATTCTGAGGGAGATAGATCGAAACATGCAGTGTTCTCAAGGCACTCTGCCAATAACAAGGTCATTGCAACTCACCAAAGTGGGTGGCACACCTCCCAAAGTGGTGCTAAGGCAGCCTTGGTTGACTCTGTCCGACTAGATCTATTGTTTTCCTTGGAGCTCTGACTCAAGCTGTGGCCATTCATCAAACTTCATCATTTCCACATTCCAACCTGCCCATAGATGTGAATGTGTCTCAGGTCAGAATATGTTGTTTTTCAATAACAAAAACCTGTTGGATTTCGAGCTGGTGGATCCAAGCTGAGCCTCCAGGGCATTCAAGCCTAAGGCTTGAATATGCCACAGTACCTGTACTTTCATTTTTTTCCCGTCATAACCGTAAACTCTTATACAGACCTCGAATACATAGACAGTCGCTTCAGTTGTTTGTTAACAACCAAAGTGTATGTTCAGTTCCATTCTCATGTAGTAACATGTTTATTAACCTTGTTGTAGTTACATTCATTAGTTAGGTGAATAACTATGGCTTCTGAGTTGTTTGTTAACAACCAAAGCTTATGTTCATTTAGCATCCAATCTCAGTCTCACAAAACCCTGACCACATCTTTTATGTTTTCCTTTTCAAACTCGCAGGAACTCTTTCAAACCATGATTCCCAGCAAGAAGTGCCTCAAATGAGGGCTCAGCTGGTCAGTTCTCAGTGGACCTGCAAGGAGGATCCACTGAGAACTGACCAGCTGAGGAAATCCAGACTATAAGGGATGGCAAATCCCAGCCTGTTGGTTCTCATCCCTTGCGAGAGTCATAGTGGATCTGGTCCGCTGTGAGCTGCCTGAAAGATACTGGGTGAGATACATGCAGATGAAGAACAACTGTTTTATTGGAACCACTAGGTAACCTCTTCAAGCAGATATTTGCAGGTGAGATGGTATACAGAGATATTTAAAGTAGATAGATAATAATATTGTAACATAATATATATATACATTTTCTGTAATCAATATTTACATAAACTACTTATAGCTATTCACTACCCCACTGAGAATTTCAGGTTAACCCCAACAAACCGGAATGGTGGTTTTGAGCTTGTAATTTACAGGAGGGCAGAATTAGAACTGGATAGTGACTGGAGTGTAAATGACCTACTTTTGTCTTTATAGGTGGCTCTGGAGTGTAAATGACCTACTTTTGTCTTTATAGGTGGCTCTGGAGTGTAAATGACCTACTTTTGTCTTTATAGGTGGCTCTCACCACCCTTCACCATATTCTGAAGGGAGTTGGAGAGCACAAGGGGGGGGTGGTGGAGTGAAATGGAATGCTTGAAGGTGCAAGGTCAGCCTCTGTATATACACAATGGGATGTCACATGATGGAACACTGGCTTGGTGAACCAAATTTCAGCTGGTTCATTTTTGGCTTTTGGTTTTTGCACTGTTTGTGCATGAACACAGCCTCTGGAGTTGGAGAAATATGAAAAAAAAAATGGAAATTGGCATGTGTGTACAAATGGTAAAGAAATTATGGGATCTGCTGAGATTCCATCGGACCTGTCAACCACCCAGCTGAGAGCCCTCATCCGAGGCGGGCATGATTGCCAATGGGATAATTCTGTTTGGCAACGCCCGGTTAATCGGATTGCTGAATATGAGCACGTGACCGGGCAAGTAATATGCGGTCCCACCACCCACCCTTTAAACACTCATCACAAATGCTGTAAGCCTGCCGGTTTGTTTTTTCTTTGCTCTTGGTATGTCGTTCACGGTAATCTATTATGGATGTGAGTCTAAACGCAACGAAAGATGCAAGTGTTTCATGTGCGTTGACAGACAATGGCTCGCCGTTCATGGCCAAGCTGGAGAGTATCCTGCTCCTTAAGAAAATTCCTGCCCGTCGGGTACGCTTCTTCGTCATTCTGGTTTCACCGTTCTACACAGCTTACATCATCCAGGTCGATGTGAGTTCGGACTCTACAACGCATGAACACATTCCGTTGACATCGTAACACCCCTCCAAGGTGGCGTCCTTCCCCCCACGCCCTGAACTAGCCACCCTCCTCGGAATCCCTTACAGACGCATCCCCGTGCTTGCACTCGGCCGGGACATCTTTGTCGACACGGCTCTCATCGCCATCGCCCTTGAGAAACGTTTTTCACATCCCCAACACCCTTCTATCTTTCCACCCAAGAAGGGCGCGGATTCAGGAAACAAGGATATCGGGGTGCAGAAGGCGTTCTCACGCTTCTATGCGGACAGGGCTTTGTTTAATCTTGGGTTTGAGCTGTTGCCATGGACGCGCGTCCCAACTGCTATGCAAGCTGACAGAAGAAAGGTGAGCAAATCGCATGAGTTTTTTTACATATGACATATTTGGTGGTAGTTCATGCACCGAGACCTCGATTTCGAGAAGATGAAGGCGCGGTGGCCATTGGCACGAAGCAAGCTCATCTCGCATCTTGTGCGTTAGCTTAGTCTCCACATTTCTTCCTGAGGCAATCTGACAGGCGGGGTTTGTCATCAGGATCTTACTGAAGAACAGCTTGACAATGGGCAGGAATGGTTCTTAGACACGAAGACCCCGGGGCTCACTGACATATCTGTCCACTTCGCACTGACGTGGATACGCTCCTTCCGGCATACAAGACCTCTCTTCGACGTCACGCAGTACCCCCGCACTGTGGCGGTGAGTGGCACCGCACTACATGCCTTCGCAGATTTACATATGGCCCATCGAATCTGATTTTCTTACAGTGGCTTGACCGTATGGACGCCCTCCTTAAATCGCGACGGGAGGCTTCCCCAGCCCCGCTCGCCAAAATGAACAGCACAGACGCCGCAAAGATGATCCTCTCGTCCGCTTTCCTGGATATATCTGACGTGGGCTTTGACGAAGTCGAAGCGGAGCGGCTCGGACTAAAGCGTGGAGCGCGGATTTCCGTCCGACCTGATGATACGGGTGTGTTCCGGTCTTACTCACTTACCCGCCTAACTGTATTGTTTTGCTCACTTGCATTATTTGTAACGCTGCACTGGCAGGGAAAGACGTGCCAACTTTCGGTATGCTTGTTGCGATGAACAGGGAAGAGATTGTGCTCGAGACGGAGGAGCATGAGGGTGGTCCTGCGTCCGTTAGGGTACATTTCCCGAAATTAGGTTATGTATTTCAAGATGAGGGCGCGCACTCGTCGAAGCTATAAGCGTGGAGGTGCCTGGATCGTGTCGCATGTCGGTGCTTCATTTATACATAACAAATTCAGAATTTTTGCACTGTATAAGCCTTTTGAAGAACTATCGTGACTCGAGCCTCTGTACCTGCGTCTCAGAAGGGTGAAGTGTCAATGCACTAAGTTGAGATTATTAATCTGTCCCTTGAACTGATGGCGTACGGTTTTAATCATATTAATCACTCCCTATATGTCCTAAGTGAAGCCATCAAACGCATCCCCCATAGGTCAGCAACTACAGGTAGTATCTGGGCCAAAGCTCAAAGCTTACCATACCTTCAACTATAGGAAATACAATGAATAATTGTGTGTAACACTCTGTGTTCCTGGGCAAAAATCAGATCAATATGATGTGACTCAACAATATTTCTGTGCATCCAAAAGCGCCAATCCTTTTCCTCTTCACGGTGGAAAAGAGAAGCAGGTAAGAGTCTTACCTTTTCCATCAATTGGTTCACTCTCATCATCGCAGTGCCCCTAGGTATATGCCGGTTATGTTTCTGCTAACAACTTCCAGCTCGAAACGCAGCCATCCTTCGCAAGTCTGTATCCTTCCGTGATCATGAGCCTAACAGGGAATTCAACTCTCCCCCAGAGTGGCGAACTTGTATGAAAATATGAGTGGGTTGTGGTGAGAAACATCTCAATGAATGAGTGATCTTTGCAAAATATTGGTGTCATGTATTTGTCTCTTCCAAATTCCTAAGAGCAAGATACTTGGCATTAATCTAGGAGGATTGCAAGGGTCATTTGACTTTCAGAATTAGCAATACACACTAGAGGTCAAAATCCATACCATTGAAGCAAGGGCTCCCAAATAAAGTTGAAAGTTAACAACCAAGGCGTTAGAGCCCTGATCAGGTTAACTATCATCAGATATTAATAAAGATGTGGGCAGGCAACCAATAGACAAAGATCAATCTCCTTACATAAATTTTGAGTAATTGGTTGCGACGGAATAGAGTACATTTTTCCTGAACCTTGTTATCACACTTCTGTCTAAGGGCAGATCAGACAATGAAGATAGTTATATCAGTGAGGGAATCACTGTCACAGGAGACTCACTCTTCGCTGTCATTGGCGACAAGACAGTACTTGAAGTTCATTGACATTCGAGCTCCAACGTTCCCGCCACAATCACGAAATACCGATAACGGATGAACGGTTGTATCACTCTGAATAAACATATCGCATGCTCGCTATCTGCTGGCAATGCCTCCTGTCTCCCTCTGGTTCCTGATCTGCCAGTGGGACCCTGTTGTCGCGGTGATGATGATTCTCCGAGGCAATGTTGTAAATACTATACTCACTGTCCTCATTGTGGTACGCAAAAAAAAACTCAATTTGTTCACCAGCCGACTCGGAAGATGGATGAGATGGATTGTGAATCGAAGGAGTTCTGACCGTAACGGAGGAGACGAGTTGAATTAGCTGGGCTTGAAGCCCGCCGACCCGGCGCTCTAAAATTTACTAACTGGGTGAAGAGACGCTATCTATGACTGGTTTATCTTCTCAGACATCATAGACACCTTAGAATTTTTTCCTCACTCTCTCTTTTCTTCCTATACCTTCATCACCCTGCCCCATAGACTAGACGGCATGGACTCCCATCCAGTACCCCCTGAACTTATTCGCGAGGTCAGTAGCTCATACACTACATTCACTGCGAGTCTTAAATCCTGATCTCCCTCGATAGAGCAAGTATCCCCAGTCACAACCCCCACCAGATGCAGCACTGACTCCCCTACAGTCTTCCTCTTCGCTGCCCAGCAGCGCGCACAAGCCCTCCTGCTCTCCGTCGTCTGCAAAGAAGCCCATGCCTGGATAGCTCGCGTGCTCTACCGCTCCGTCACCTTCTCCACGCGACAGGATCTCCTACGCTTCGCTGCTGCCATCGACAGCCGCCCCGTCCTTGCAAAACACACTCGCAGCCTCTACATCGGCGCCACTGCCCACGGCAGCGACCTCTCCTTCGGCACCTTCTCCTGGGAAGACGACGCCCTCGCAGCCGTGCGTTGTCTCCTCGCACACAGTCCCAACATCGAACGTCTCGCTCTCGTCAACCTACCTCCCAGCAACTGGCACTCCATCGAGGAGCGTCTCCCTCCCCATCTAAAGACTCTCGCCCTCGGCCCGTCGTACGGCCTCCTTGGCCTCAACGTTGCGCATACGGGGCTCGAGCGTTTCTACTACGCAGACACGCTCCTCCAGTCGGCTGAGCTCGCACGCATAGCGCGGCTGCCTTCGCTTACCGACTTCCGCTGGCGATCCCCGCTCCGCTTCGATGACGTCGTGTACACACAGCTCAAGACACTCCTTGCGTCGCGTTCCCTTCGCAATCTGCATGTCACGCTGTTCGGTACAGAGGAGGATCTGCTCAAGCTCTATCGGGACGAGTACGAGGAGCTCGTTGGGGATGGGAGGCTTACGATCGTGTGCGATCCGTTGTATGAAGGGAGTAGAGAGTGGATCGAGCATTTCCACAAAGAATGGAGGGAGGTTGAAGTATAATGTAACCTTGAGTTGCTTTGCGTTTACCATGGGGCGCTCCACGCTCCAAAAGTACTGACGGAATCCAATTTAGGCATTTAGAAAGTACCTAGACTGTGTATAATCCCTAATCATCTACAACATATCTATGTATGAGGCTTAGTGTGTCTTGTCTTGTTTACCCAGATGCCTTGTATGCTTAATACATTGCCCTTACTAAGGTTGCCACTGTAGAAAAAGACGCGTCGATCTGACAGCTCCTAAGGATCCACAATCTAGCACGTATTCTTTCAATGGGATGGCCATGACGATATCGCTGGAACGAACACGGAGGGACACCGAAGATACATCCTTCAGGTATGGTACCAGTACAACGTGACATAAACAGGAAGGTACGCAGGTAAGTAAGGTAGTTGGATAAGTACAATGCTGCACATGTACTCATTGGGACGACTTCTCGTCCTTGTCATCCGACATCGTCTCGTGAACATCCGTTAACCCAGCCACCGCTGCGGCCTTGCTGAACACATGCTGCGCGCCGTCCTCGCCATCGAAAATGCTATGTAAAAAAAGCGTCGGTTAATAAATATAGTTTGAGACGGTAGGAAAGAAAGCGACATACACAGCCGTCTCTTCGAGCGTGTGGTTCTTGGTCTCGATGATGAAGAGGTAGCAGAAGACAAGCTCGAACGCGAGCCAGCAGTCGTAGACGATGTAGTACTTCCAGCCAATCTTGCCCAATGCGATGGGGTTGACGTACCTATCGCACGCACACATGTAAGTCAGCGCTAGATCCAACCAAATGCCGGACACGACTCACTGATTGAAAATGATCGCCAAAGAAATCGTAAAGTTGAAGATATTGAACCCCTTGGCACGAATGGGGTATGGCAGAATCTCCACCGTGTAGCTCACAATGAGGGGTGTGAACGCCAAGTCATACGACGCGTAGAAAAGGAAGATAAACGCGATCACAGCATGTGCCGCTGGCTGGCTCGCGGTGAGTGCGAACTGTGCAGAGCAAACGGTCTGCATGATGAAGAAGACGAGCATGCCGATGCAGGAGGTCATGAAGAGCTTGCGCCGTCCGGCGCGGTCGCAGAGGAAGGATGCGCCGAGCGCCCATGCCAGATTCCAAATTTGGAGGATACCGTTGATGAGGAGTTGGATCGTCGTGTTGGTAATACCGATGGTGTCGAAGACGGCGTGGAGGTAGTAAGAGACGAGACCATTGCCACTCCACTAGAAGTGGGAGGGAGATCAGTACTAATGTTATGAAATTCGGAGGAGAACAAGGGAAACACACCTGAGAGAAGAAGGCTATAGCGATGATGATACGCATGCGGCGCCTGTTGCCGGGGGTTTTGAAAAGACTCCTGTAGCCAACATTGGATGCAACAGTCCTGTCAATCAACAGGGCCTCCTTGATTTCAGTGAACTCGAATTCAACGAGAGGGTCTTGTCTATACGAGCCTCAGCACCATGCAGGGGGGGGCAGATGATGGAAAAAATGGCGTGACGCACTCATTGCCCTTTGCGTGGTAGTACGCAAGAATTTTGCGCGCCTCATCATCCCGGCCTTTGCTCATGAGCCAACGTGGCGACTCGGGCACCCACCAGATAAGGAAGACCTGCAAGACCGAGGGGAGGGCCTGAATAGCGGATGGAATGCGCCATGACCATGAATTTGTAATGAAGAATGTGCCAAATGTCTGTGGTGGGCAAATCAGTGTTTACGGCCGATGCCGGTGCATGGGAAGTAACTCACTGTCCAGGCGGCGCTAAGAAGGTGAGTGTAACTGATTAGGAACGGCAAAATTCACAGGCAGAGGTAACACATACACAATGGAACCTGAGTACCTGTAAAATCGATCTCAGTATGTGGATGATCCAGGGGAGAGAAATTAGCGTACCAAAGGGAGTTGTAGCAGGACGTCAGCTGGGCGCGTTGTGTCGGATACGCGAGTTCAGTGACGACTATGAGATCCGTAAATACATCAGTCCCACGAATCAACCCAGTAAGCCGTGGGAGACTCACGCAATGGGGCAGAATTGGCAGCAAAAGTAAGACCAAAGCCCACTGAGGAAAGCGATTATTGGCGCGTCATTAATCTATGATGGATTCACACGTACTCAGGAACCTGACCAAAACGGGGAAGAACCACTCAGTTGATTGTCACAGAACAACGTGTGTCGCGCAATGTACGTACCGTGCCCCGATGAACATGCCCAAGCTTTGGGCGGCGGTTTGAATAGCCGCACCAACGACCACTGAGGACATGGTATGATTCATTAAGTATCGGGCGTTTGATCAGCTGAGGAGGGAACTCACTGATGCATGCACCGAGGAAGATGGCTTTCCGCCGACCTGCCCAATCGGTAAGGTAAGGAGCAAATGGCAGACCGGCCAAACTCCCAATATTCTAATAGGCAGGTCAGTAGCTTAACAGCGTGAATTCCAGAAAACCCCCACTTGGATGGCGTTGAAAAGACCAAGCTAGTGGTACGCATTAGGCTATGGGGAAATTACTGAAGAATTGTGCGTACCGTTCCACCTTGTGGATTATGGAAATCCTGCTCAAAGATGTTGAGACTGAGGACACCGTCTGCATGAAAATTGAGCGACAGGCGAGAAAGCTGATAACTAGCTACGCACTCATCATGCTTCCATCATAACCGTTCGAGTACGATGTGATTAGCCTAGGAGGCCGTTAGCTTTGCTGTGCACAATCACAACTGGAATGCAGCTCACAGAAGGAATATCCATAGGTTGAGCTTGATGAGTCCTGTGAGGAAAAGTGTCAATTTAGGGTCTGTGAGAGGGTGCAAGGACCATGCAAGTGACGTACGGCTGTTCTTGTACCACGGACGCGTGTCCACTGAAAATTTGGCCGTGAATCGAGCATCGACAACGGAAAAAATGTATGTGCACGAACCTAGGTGAGCATAGCCAAGTTCCCGAGTCGCGACAACGGCACCGCCAGCAACCATGGTCGATTGAGGTCAGGGAGAGAAGACGGAGATGTCCTGAGAGAAGAAGCATGGTTTCCGAGGTTATATATTCCTGTAACAAGCGATACGGATTCATCCCGGAGAAATTGGGTGAGGGAGACTCTGAGGGCACCCAGTGGACACCCGCGTGACTTGGCCTACGCGTGACCTTGCAGTGATCGTCCTAAGAGGATGTGATCGAGCTCCAGCTGTGCCTGGCACTGGTTCTCTCCAATGGCCATCAATGGCCTCGAAGGAGAACCTACAGCACGCGTCTACAGGACAACACAGCTCCGGGTGATGAGACTGGGACCAACCAAGAAATACTGTCAATCTGCTTAGTTTGATCATTCGAAAATAACCATGAAGATCAGGATGGCGTGCAGCGAACTTTTACAACAGCCACCCCAGTCTGTGGGGATAGGAACTCTGGCACTTTGTGGGGTTTGTCAACGGGTGCGATAGCGCAGACAATGAAGACTGATCTTGTTTCTGGTTATAGGTTTAGACCCGGACCCTCTCGGACTCCTTTGGTAGTCTACCGAAAGTTGATGTACCTAGCGTCTTTCTTTGGTGGTTGGTCAGCGTAGGGTTCGAAGGGTTCCTCAGAAAACATGCGAATTCTAGACGCCTGTACGACGCCTCTCCTGCAACAGTCTCAGTCTAAGAGGGTGTGAACATGAAATGGTGTTGCCCCGAAATTGAATCTTCCGCCCGATTTTCGCTTCAAGCCGCCCTGGATTCCATGACCCAAAACCATGTCACCTCCATCCGTCCTCTTCTCTCAATTTTTTTCAACGCAATTATTCCGTCCCAAATGAAATTCCAATCAATCAATTCGTACTTACAGGGTAAATAATACAGTTCCCCAGACTTGCCCTCACACCAACCTCCTAAAATACTCCGAAGTAATTGCGTACACCTGGTACCGTACAACTGTACATATGTTGTGCCTGTGAGACCGACGCGGACATCACCGCAATCTGGTTTTCAGCAACCTTTAGGAGTTCACCCTAGGAGCGAAAGCGGAGGCAGGAGGGGCGGAACCCAAGACCAAACTGCCGGATAATCAATGCTCCTTTCCACGGGGAAAGCATGCTATATTTGGTAACGTGGGGTGTGAAGCTCGCAACCTGACCTTGATCATTGCAAAGGTCCCGATTCAGATACAAATTTGGCCCAGTTCCCATCCTTTCCTCAAGAAATATTTAGCTATTTGTAAGTATATGCAGGTAAATTTTCAGCCTGGATCCTGAATTATGCATCACCTGCCAGTGCCTCGCCTCCGATGAAAATGGTTCCATTTCGGAACAAGTCACGAATCACAACTGTTCCAAGTTTACATGGAGTACGGCGGCAGCTCAGTTTCGAATTGTATACGGTTTTAGGCGCAGGTAATGAATTAAGCTTAGGAAGAACCCATCTGTATGCGCACCGGAGACGGGTTCAGCATAACCCTATCTTCAAGTACCGTATTGTCCTCGATCTTGACTAACTCAAAATCCCGAAATGTCCGAGCTCTTGGAAAAATTGGAGAAGATGTACAAGATCAAACAAAAGTAAACTGAAATACCTCCCACCTCGAGAATAATAATCGCCGAAAAAGTCCTCAAAATCTTGCTCTCTGCAGGGTTCAACCGCGGCTGCACCCGTGACCGTTGCTTAGGCCTTCATTCAAATCTCACCGCCATCGCCTCCCGCTCCTCGATTATTCCAGAGATTATTCTGACCTCTCCCTGACTCGTAGTTACTCGCTAAGTCTACCAGTTTGCCCTGACAAGTGAGAACTGCCTGCGTTAAGCACTGTACCTCGCTCCGTTGTCCTTTCGACCGGCGACGGACAAACCTGGGGAGGTGCGTGTATTGCTTGCTGTCTGAGACATGACTTCACCCTCATTCAAGGAGTTGTTCCCTCTCTACCAGGGGAATTCGGGAACTACTGCATTCATGCATGGTAACTTACCAACCTCCTCACCGAAAAAAACGGTCACTTTCTTCTGCTGAATTTTCATGTAGTTCGGAAAGAGCTCTTCATTCCAGGGAGCTAGCGCTCATCGACTAAGTCGAGCGGTCGTTTCACATAGGCGCCGCTTGCGTGTTCAACACTCTGCTGCAAGTCTAATTTCGAGAATGTGGATTTTTATCTGCCTCAGCACCCACGCATGGAACTACGCCAAACGGACGCTCCTTTAATATTTTAATGCGAGGACTCTTCAAACCGCAGAAAGCCATCGGATGTCTTGCTTCTCAGTTCGTCCTGCAATCTCGATGATACATGGTCGCATTGCCATCCAAGTGAGTACCAGTGTCATCCCAGGCGGTTTGTGCTGATTTGATAGGAGCCCTGCGTTTCTTGCATTCTGCGAGCTAACAAGCGTGAAATAATATGGCTCCTGTGCTTCCTCTCCGAGGGGTGGTTCTGCTGGCGACAAGGATTTATCAAACATTGCCGTTGTACCAGGATACGCCTAACGTTTACGAGCTGAGAGGAAATTTTCGCTGAAGCATCTGGTTCAAACTGTAAATTCCGAAGCCCTCACTCGCACGGACAAGGTGGATTGGATGTCATGAAAAAGTGTAAAGCTTGGTGATAGCTTTTTCGAATCTCGAGGACACTAATTTTTTACCACATGACACGTGTGGAGTTCCTTTGATGGAGTGAAAAAAAACAATAGAATGAGGTTATTGGTGATAGATTTTCCTAAGATCCCCGAGAAGCGGCCCACCCGCTTTCTGTTATTTAATTACACCGCTCCATTCCAAAACAAGATAATGCATGTACGGAGCATTGGCATGAAAGCGGGTTCCTTCTGGGGTGGTAATACAGAAGGCACTTCGCAATAAAAACTATGGCCATGACTTTATATCGTCACCGAACGCGAACACCAAATTATGTATGCTTCTCATATCATTGAAGAAGCCTGAGGTGTCGTTACATCAGGGGCACAATACGATGGAGAAAAGTAAAGCCGGTAAAAAAAATAGTACAAAGCAAACTCAGCGCATCATATAGTATCCTTGCGCGATCCGCGGTCTTGAGGCAAAATATCATCGTACCGCTTCAAAATCTCGTTCGCTGCAGGCCTCTGAGTCCGTGTCGTCGAAGTACTACTTCCACCGTCCCTCGAGCGTTCGCTCCCATACACCGTCTCCACATCCACAGAGTGTCTCACCGACCCCCTTGTCTTTCGCCCAAATCCCCAGCTGGTCGCCAAACTGGCCAGAGCGCCTTGCGAGCCTGATTGTGAGGGCCAATCAGACAGTGTGTGATTGGTCGGAGGCGCCGACAAGGGGGACGTGCGCTTGTAACTTTGCGTTGATGCTGATATTGTCCTGCGTCGCGCATGCAGCACACTGGAGAGTCCCTCGCTGGGTGAACCTTCTGGACTTGGCGTTCCCGGTCCTCCCGATGGTAGATCTTCCTGACTGCCGCTGAATGCTGTCCCCGAGATAGGGGTAAAGACGCTTGGGTCCGATAAGGCCGTTGTTGCGGCAGCCTTCGTCGCCGAGCTCGAGGCCGATAGCGCAAAGGGGTGTCGCCCTGGTGAGAGGATACTGGAAGTCGAGGGACGAGAAGACGAGGAGGATCTTCTGGACCCAGCGTGAAGTGGTGACGTTGATTTTGGGGAGGCTTGGACTGGAGAGGGCCCGGGAAGTGAACCAAAATGGGGTGATGGTGGCTGGGGGTGGGAAGGCCCTGCGAGGGGTGAAGCAGGGCGAACGTAGGAAGAAGAAGGGAAAGGGGGGGGCGGTCTAGCACGGGTGGGGCTAGTGCGCGGAGGAGAGGGCTGCGACCGAGAAGGTCCGGCAAGCGGGGAAGAGGAGCGGCCGTGAACGGGTGGCGGATTCGCCAATGGGGACGACGGACGTGATTGAGGGGGGCTCGCAAAGGACGAGGGCGAAGGGTGCCGTTTATGCGAAGGGTCCGCGAGTGGTGATGTAGCCTGGACGACCGGCGTGGAAGGTCGTGCAAGTGGCGAAGATGGTCGCATGAGCGGCGAAGATGGTCGCATGAGCGGCGAAGATGGTCGCATGAGCGGCGAAGCAGGTCGTGCGAGAGGTGAAGCAGGTCGTGCGAGCGGGGAGGAAGGTCGACTGTGAAGTAAGCGTGGTGGCGATGGCGAGGTACGTTCGATGCCTTCCTCGATTGGGGGTGTCCCTTGTGCCAATAGCCGCGACAATGACGACACATGTGGGTTGGGTGTGGAATGAGTACGCGGTCGAGGGCCGAAAAGTTGTCTTGATACCGGAAGAGACGCTTCCATACTGGGATGTGCACCGGGAGTAGACAACGAAGTATCGACAGTGAGCGCAGGCGCGCCCGGGTGGGAAGAATCCTCCGCGTTGGACTTCGATGGCGAGGATTTCCGCCGCGGACTTGATTGGGTCCAGTCTTCTACTTGAAGCATATAGAACTTGGTTCCATCGGCGAGCCCATAAGGATTGCTGTTTAAATCCTATATGCCTATCACAATACTAAAGGCGCACAATCATCAACTCCCACTTACCCGGACCATAGCTACTTGCTCGGTGATGGACGTAATACGAGCAACAATCCATTCTCGTGTCTTCAGTTGCTCAGCCAAGTTACCCGTCGTATGCAAGAAATAGTGCGGGAAAGACACTGCACATAAAACTTAGTCTTTGCGATGTTATTTAGTAATAATGAAATAGTCACCGTTGAACGCAGCCCATGGCTTTGATATCGAGTTTCGGGTGGGCAAAAAAAGAGCCAAATCTCCTTTTGTAAAGTTTCGGAAAGATATCTTCCCCTTCGCCCGGTCGCGGTACTCCTTGCACTGTTTCTGCCACTTTCGGATCGTAGAACCCATCTTCGTGACGGCGTCATTATAAGCTGTGAAGTCATACCCAGACAGAATTCGAAGACCACCAGCAAGGTCTTCCGGATCAATAGGAAGTGGTTCGACATATGGCTTAAGCAATGTCGTTGAGTCTGAGAGATTGGCGATGGACTTCGAAGACGACGACGACGTTTGTATCGCAGCGAAAGCCTTACAATGGGAGTCTCGGAATGCCGTGGTTACATTTAGCAAATCCTTACTCAACCTATCCAAGTCGTCCAAACGTGTCTTATGCGCAGAGGCGGCATCGGTTGCAAGGCGTAGATCATTCCTAAGTGCCTTCTCTACAGATCGGACCTCCATCAACTCGTGTTCCGTCCGCTGAAGTTCTTCGCGCAACTCCGCGATGACTGCATTTGAGACCTCAAGTTCGGCCTTCGATTCCTTTAGCTGACGCTCTGCCTGGTGTTCGAGCACGGCGCGATCTCCATCAGCCTCTGCGATCACATCTCGAAGTTTTCTATCAGCTTCCAGGGCTTGAGCTTTGAGACGACGCTCCTTCTCATCATGGGCCTCTTGTAAATCGTTATGGAGATCCTTAACCTCTTGACGAAAAGTTGAGAGTTGTGTCTCAAGCTCCTTCTCCTGAGTACGAGCTTCTTCCAAGCTTCGTGACATGAGCTCTCTCTCCGAAAGGAGTTGCATGACCTGCCCCGAGGCTCCCATTTCAAGTCGTTTGGCTTCTTGAATGTCAGCCTTCGCTCGTGCGAGTTCCTGGCGCAATCCATCGGAAAGGTTTATTTGCTCTGCGAGGTTCGTTGTGACATCGGTGAGGGCTTTATGTTTGTCTTCGATGACAGCTAGAAGATCCTTCTCCCTTTCTTCAAGTACACGACGGGCGAGTGCCTCCTCCTCGCCCTGCGTCTGCTCGTGACGAAGCTTGTCCTGCATATGTACAATGCGTTGCTTCTCTTCAGACGATTGCTCACGAGCGTTCCGCAGTTCGAGATGAAGATGATCGATCTCCGTTTGAAGGAGGTGACGATCTTCCATGAATTGTCGGTCTTGATCTCCTTTGGCCTCCTGTAACTCGTGGAGTTGCTCGACAATCTCTTGAAACTCATTGTCGGTATGGTTGGTCACTGTGCAATGCTGTTAAGTAGCTGTTGCTCTAAAGGAAGATACACCGTACCTTGTCTTCTAGGCAATGCCATACGAGAAGCTGAAAAGACTGGATAAAGTTACTGAGTGTAAGTTACAAGGCGTTGTGGTCAAGTACGTACTTGTTTTCTCGGCCATCTTGTCAAATGTAGTCTCAAGATTATCCATACGGTTGATGAGCTTCTCCAGGGCCAATCGCGATTCTCTCAGAGGGTTGTGATTCGCGTCTCCATTCTGACTTTTAGTGCAATGGGCCTGGTTGATCTTGTCGACTTCGTCAAGGAGTGCTTCATCACAAATCAGCATACATGTTACGAAAAACCTACGAGAACTCACCTATCAAATCTTCTCGTTCAATAGAGTAATTACTTGTGCTGGCACCCGCGGATGTAATCTCCATTGTAGGCACAGCATCATCCATGCCTTTGGCATCGAAAGGAAGCTGACCGTGAACTTCTCCGCGATAGATCTGTCTGTGCTTCCGTTCACTGGACCTACATCAAATAATTTAGGATGCTATAGGAGTCGATAAGGTATATAAATTTAACTCACGACAGCTTCGCCATGATTTCCGCAATGGTCTGAGCCCTGTGAGAGAAAAACCGTGCTGAACTGGTCGTTAATCGGTGGCGTGGAACAATCGTGAGCGACGGATCATACAAAATTCTTTGCGTCGCACTATTTCGACCAGAGTCGCGCCATACGCGTATAGCATATTGTGTAACCGTTGGATATGCGCGAAGTTTGTTTTCGCACGAAAATCCGATTGAAGACCGCTCAGCATCTGTGGCAACAACATGAGATCATTGTTCAAGTGTGAAATATGCCTGAGCGATCTCATGCATAGTGTAGTAGATTTGTTCTTTGGCATCACGTTAGTTACAAAAACATATTTTTTGCCAGTCAAGCACATACCTTGATGTCTGTAATGAGTTGCATCTCATCGCGAAGAACCACGTCATGTTTTGCAATTTCTAAGCAAGATATGCGAATTAGATCACGACCTTGTGGCAACATCACTCACCTGCAAACAAATCAGATTCATCTGTCCTTGGTTCTGTAGGAAATACCGTCATCCGGAGCGTCTCTAGGGTACTCAGAGAGCCACACCTTGTAAGTGAGCCCTCATGTCCGTTATTCGTTCCAATGCTTCCTGTGAACGCTTCGTACAGAGCTCTGCTTCCTCCACCAGTCTAAGGAACAGTAGTTAAGCTATTGCAGAAATCTGATGATTTGAGCATCATTACCCAGAGTTTACGATAGAAGACCTGACATCATGAGCACCAGAAGTCAGACGGGTCATTGCATCTTCTGCGTTGTTGAAGCGTCCCCGAAGCTCATCTGGGTCCGACCTTCAGATCTTGAATATGAAATAACCTATCAAGAGGTGACATACTGTGCGTCTTAGAACATGCATCACCGACCTGCCTCATCTTCACATTCGAGACATAGTCGCCCAAGGTCCTAGCCTTCTCTCCCGCCTCCACTGCCTTCCTTGCCGACGCCGACAAAAAATCGGGATGGATTTGAATCTTGCTTATAACCTCCAAATCAAGGTCAAGGCCCTGTAGCAGATACGCCTGCTTCTCAAGTTCGCGTCGTCCACCACTTGCGAAACCTTCGAATGCATCTGAGATGGAAAGCACATTGAGGTCAAGACTAGTTGAAGCTATGCGTAACGCTTCGTGTTGTATATGGATAGTGTTGAATAAGTGAACAATGGAATCATAATGCGAGATGGCTGCATTCGCCAATGTCTCCAAGTTGTCCGAATGGACATCTGGATGAAACCCTGTTATAAATGCTCATTATTGTAGTAAACATAACGTACGGTCGAACTCTGGCTGCAGTAACGGATCTACTCGAAGCTTAAGCAAGACATCATCTAGTTCATAATCAAGATAGTGTTTGTTGAACACGAATATCGACTAACGTCATTGCAATGAGAAAAAAGAATAGGCCCATAGTGTGTGAGCTGCGAACCTGGTCTGTAGCCCCTGCTAGTTCCCGTAAATTCTCGCCCTTCAGTCTGCGCCCATCTGAGAGGTATGCAAGCACTGCCGCTTCGTCGACGCCAGTGATCTCGTGCAGAAAGCCTTCCAGACTGACAATTCTTCAAGAGAGATGAGCCCAATAGAAGTGGGTAGATTTGTGAATAGTGTCACACCTCTCAATGTCCTGGAGGGTCTTGTTTACCTGATGTGGCAGCTCAACCTCCACAACATGTCCGAAGAAGAGGAGCTTACCTGAAACTGCTCTCCATCCTCAGCTCTATAAATCTGCATAACCTGTCAATGCCACCACGCCGTTATGTACGCCTAGCTCCCCTATGTATATTCTCCTCGCGCCTCGTCGTAATGGCGTTGTGGCGTTGCGTATGCGGCGTGCCTACGTAAGCTTTTTGCCGATAAGCATTCAGCGCTTGTTATATAACTTCCCAACGCACCATGACCATCAACATGGCGTCCATTAAATAATATAGGGAAGACGGAGCCTCATGATCAGCACGGCGCAGATGTACCTAACGTATGTATCAATCCTCAACTTGGACGGGACCAACGTCTTCTACGTTGGATGGTCGTTCTCAAAGCTGAGGCTCAGCTTCGCTCTTCAGCACGCCTGGGAATAATCTATGACCTCGCTTTATTACCGTTCCTTCGAAGACTACAATATTCGTAGTCCAGCTGACAAGTGAGCCGGCAAAGATCTGTGATTCTCAAGTCTTTGGATGATCCCACAGGAGTTGGCCGTTACGGCGTATCATAACCACGGCCTCCGTCCCCCTGGAGTAGACTCGAAGAGTCCATACAGATTATACGATTTGGCGTCGATCATATTAAGGCCTTGGTGATTCTATGACGCTGCTTGCGCAGCCTTGTCGGATCGTGCTACTGGCATTATAGCTCTCTAGACTTCTTTATGCCTTTGGCAAGTGCAACGGAG
The DNA here is from genome assembly GCA_015039355.1 of Ramaria rubella. Classification (NCBI taxonomy): domain Eukaryota; kingdom Fungi; phylum Basidiomycota; class Agaricomycetes; order Gomphales; family Gomphaceae; genus Ramaria; species Ramaria rubella. The sequence continues at coordinate 173,989 of MU134299.1, read as the reverse complement.
AAACTCGACTTGACACCCGCTCAGGTTTTAATGCGGCCCCTCCGACTGCATAGGTACTGGTAACACCCTGCCGTTTGACGGAGTAAGCGGTGCTGGGGACATCCCTGCATTTCCCCACACCCCATCATCTATCTCTGGCTTTGAAGTAACACATGATACGTCCTGGCTTAGAACTTCAGTCGAAACTGTGAGAATAAATCCTGGCTATGATTTTGCGGCACAGGGGGGTTAGGGATACATCACAATAAACTGGTAATAAACTGGCAATACACTAATGTTTGTTTGTTCCCTTGATATCAGGGTGGTATCTGATCCCGCATTCCCAGGTACTGCAAGCGTCACCGGGCTCACTTTCAAGATGTTTCACCGGAGTCTGTCCGGCGTGCCCATTGAAGGGAACCTTCCTTATAAAGCACCGCGCTAAGAGTGTCGGTTTTGTAGAATTTGTGCTTCCCACCTTATTCACCTATTCGACCATGGCTGGAGGTCCTGTCGCAGTCATCCATGAATCAGGTGTCGCTCATCTCGGTAGGTGACCTCGCCTTTCTAGTGTGTTTACGGATCCTTACGAATTCTTTACATTTTTCACAATGAAGTGGATACACGACCGTGGTATAAGAATACTCGTGAGTATCCCTGCCGTTCACTCATTCCCACCATTCACAGAAACTGTTATGTTAATTAGGCCTCATTGCTTTGAATGGCTGGATTCTCCTGCTGTGGGACTCCCGAAACTCCATGTACAGAAACATATTTTAATGAATGTTGTAGACTGATTACATCCTCGACCAACGGATACGATGGAAGCATGATGAGTTCGTTCCGGTTGCTCTTTAGTTGATTCCCTCTTTATGCAAACCGTGTATGCAGACGGATTGCTCACTTTACAAATATTCGAAGATGATTTCAATCATCCCACAGGCGGAAAGGTACAATCACACGATTTTTTGATGATAGCCATATTGAACAAGCTACGACCGTATAGCTTGGGCTTTTCAACGCTATACAGGTGTGTCCGCCATTCGGTATGATCTATTCCGGTCATTCAGCTGTTCATCTGTAGAACATTGGATCACTCGCCGGTCTGCCATTTGCACCCTACCTGACAGATTGGGCAGGTCGTCGGAAAGCGATTTTCTGTGGCGCCGTAATAAGTATGTCCCTTTTTTTGAGTTTAGATCGATTCATTTCATATCTGTTCTACAGTGATAGTAGGTGCAACCATTCAAACTGCGGCTCAAAACCTTGGCATGTTTATCGGAGCGCGGTAAGGTCCTCATTTCCCATGCAACGAACTGAAACCAAGTTTATTTTTTTTTCCAGATTTTTGAGTACGTTTGAATGATAACTGACCTCCGCGTTCCTTCTAAAATCACTGGTGTAGTGGGTTTTGGATTGACCTTTGCGGCAAACGCGGCTCCATTACGTATGTTCATCAACTGCATAGGTTTGAATGATGTCTACTGATCGTATCCTTGCTAGTTGTATCCGAAATCGCGTACCCAACCCATCGTGCACCTTTGACGTCTTGTTACAACTCCCTCTGGTGTGCTCTCTGTTGCGGTTTTATCAATAAGTTAGCTTACTTCCACACAGGTATTCTGGCTCTATCATGTGAGCGGAAATTTTTAGTATTTCCTGTTATCTCGCCTCACGAATCTTATACAGTGCCGCATGGACAGTCAGTAACTATCACTACTCCAACATTTTTTCTTACTACGTGATATTTAGACTTTTGGTACATTCTTCATCAAGAGCTCATGGTCGTGGCGTATTCCATCAGCTCTGCAAGCGCTTCCCTCCGTCTTGCAAGTGTTCCTCATTTGGGGTGTTCCAGAGTCACCTCGTTGGTTGATCAGCAAAGGTCGTGAAGAAGAGGCGCGTCGTGTCCTAGGCTATTACCATGGAAATGGCAACGAGTATGTGACTTACTTGCGCTTTATGCTCCATCCGAACTCACTTTGCTGCCCCTCAGAAAAGATCCTCTCGTTGAATTTGAGTTCCAAGAGATTAAGGCTGCAATTGACTTCGACAGAAGCGTCGCCGCAAACGTTGGATACAGAAGTCTGTTTGCGACACCTGGAAATAGGAAACGCATGCGTATCATCATTGCCCTTGCGTTCTTCTCACAGGTGGATTCCAGCCTGGCTCCAAGTCGTATTCTGCTGACTGTAGTATTATAGTGGAGTGGCAACGGTCTCGTATCATACTACCTTCATGCGGTCTTTGACACAATTGGGATCACCAATGCTACTATCCAACTACTCATAAATGGAATTCTCCAGATCTGGAATCTTTTCTGGGCGGTTGGCGCTGGGCTGCTTTGCGATCGCGTCGGTCGGCGAACATTATTCTTAACGTCCTGCGTCGGGATGCTCGTCTTCTTTTGCATGCAGACTGTGTGCTCTGCACAATTTGCGCTGACAGGATCGGAGCCGGCCGCCCACGCCGTCATTGCATTTATCTTTCTCTTCTACGCAGCATACGATATTGCTTTCTCCCCGCTCATCGTGAGTTACTCGGTGGAAATTCTTCCATATTCCATTCGCGCCAAAGGATTCAACGTGTTTAATTTCACCATTTCTCTTGCTATTATCTTTAATCAGTAAGTGATGTTTTACCCGGGCGTTTGCTACGTGATAAATAATAATATCAAGATATGTCAATCCCATCGCTCTTGGCGCCATTGGGTGGAAGTACTACATAGTGTAAGTGGGCTGATATAAGTCCGTGCTAAACTCACCGGCCGACTATATTATAGATATGACTGTTGGCTAGCGTTCGAGCTCGTCTTCATTTACCTTTTCGTCATTGAGACGAAAAACCACACACTCGAAGAAACGGCAGCGTGAGTCTTTTTCCACCTGCCTGTTACTTGTGTCTCCTCTAATAGTTTTGTGTAGCATATTCGATGGTGTCGAAGGCGTGGAAATGGTCTCCCGAAAGGCCGCTGTAATAGCTGGACTGGTTTCCGATTCCAAGGAGCCTTCGATCTTTGGTAAAGAGGATGGTGCAGTGGCTCATCACGATCTCAAGTAGAGAACCGCTCAGGGATTATGATATATGTCGTACGTAAGGTGAGGGGTTGTACCACTACCAAGTCAAAAATACAAATTACAATACTATATTGCGTTGTTTAACTTTCGCTGGGATGCACGTGTTTTGATTGATTGGGGGCTCCAAACCCAACTAGCCATTAATCACCAGGTTCGGGAGGAGCGGATGACCTCAAGGTCTAATCAGATGAGTGATGCCATCCATGTGCACATTGGCAGACCTACAAAAGTAAGCAAGCAGGTAGCTACATTATTCTCAATCAATGCATGACCGACCCGTTTGCAATATCAGAGGCCGGCCTGGAATGTTCATGGGCGGCGCCATTTCAGCTCGCTTATGATCCGTTGGACCTGGAAGGTTTGAGTAGATTTGAGTCATTCCATTCCAAAGCCGGACCATTTGGGATTTCCTGTGTAGTTCTCAATGAAATTTCTGTCAGAATAATTGGATTATACCTGCCTAAGATATCTTAATGGGATGTAAAATGTCTTTACATAACCATCTTCCGCCGAAGTTAAACCCCTATATGGCTGACTCCTGAATCGATTTGAGTGAAGGTATGTTTAGGTAGAACTCGCGCATAGTTCTGTTTCACCGATAACTGCCTTCGCTCATAAACCCAGTGTTGAACTAGACTGCCAATGCGGTTCTTTTTCAAGTTCAAGTTGGTGCGAAGGGAAAGATGTGAATATAACGAAGGCAAGGTCGTGGATCAATGACCATATAATTCCACTTCACACCGAGGACATCTGCCTGGCACTCGGGGGACGCACACCATGTAGATCACCTGCGTCCACATGTAACGATCTCCGTCACGAATACCTGGTTGCAAGCACACGAGTCTGGGAGGATGTGGACATACGAGCAAAGCAGATTGAATCTGTGGCTCACAAGGTGGCTAGGCATGTCTTTTTCCTTCCTAATGCGAATACATTTCTTTTCAATACAAGTCAACTCAAACTCTCCCATCAGTGGGAGTACTTAGCTATTCAATCCAATGCATCTACCAGATCACCGGTCACTCAGGCTGCTTGCAAGTTGTTGGGGCATCAAGAAGACTTTTTTTTTCACATTTCACCCATTTAGTTACAAAGGTAGATGAGAAAGCTGCCCGAAATTTGCTTTGGGCACTTTGGGGTTATGTTGGAACTACAAAGCCGTCAATGTGAATATGAGAATAGGGGGAGCCAACAGCTCACTCCTGCCAGTGATAAAGTTTTAATAGCACAGGCTACTCCGCCGCACCAACTGGCATGTCATCTTTACGATAGCGGACCTAGCTAGTGACATGCGGCATGGGAGGTCTAGCCCTTTAACGCAGAGCGATATGATTCGGTTGATGTCTGCGGTGCTAAAGTAGATCAAGCCTGGTCTTCCGGAACGTTCTTCGAAGTAGCATGTTTCCACGAAATGTAGTGGAGTAGGAACTAAAGAGCACTATGCCATCATTTCTCATTGTGCTTGTACACGGATGTGTGATGGGTGAAAATTTTGCGAGAAAAGTAAAAGAGCAACACTGTAGAAAGCATTCAAGAAGATAACCGCGAACCCCGAATCCTGGTCCGTGTCACTTATCCCTTCCAGGTCTTTGGCGATCACCGTTCGGATCCACATCTCTTTGCCTTCAAAGTCTCTTCCATATCATGAACTTTGAAAATGCAGGTGCATTTTATTTCTCTCTCTCAAATTGTCCTGTCAATTCCTGATCACGTTGCTAAGACTCACTGGGCAGGCAGCCGTTTGTAACGACCATTTACGTTACATGTTTGGATCCAGCAATCCGCACTCTCACCCAGATCTACTTCATTTGGGAGTTAGGATTATCTGTAGCGAAATCCCGTATTTCAAATTACAATTTCGACCTATTTTACGGGCCGGTGGGGGTCAGGTGAACACCTCTGCCATCATGCTACCTTTAGCCTTCCCACACGGCGGTAGCCTCTCAACGGGCTGCGGGATTTCTTTCTTCCGCACTACCTGAATGAAATTACTTTAAGACCATCGTGGTACGTTGCCCACTCAATGGTGTCTGACAACAAATCGAGCTTCACTAACAACCTTGATTCATGCTTCAGATTTTTTAAACTCTCGAGATTCTCCGGATATTTTGAAACATGACTCTGGTTTATAGCAGCAATGATTGAATCGTTTGCATCACAAGGTCTGAACGTGACCGAAGCAGGCGCCGAGCAGACGAAAGCAGGTCATTCCTGGGTCATCCACTCGCTTAGTACATACAAGACAACACCTACCGCATGAAAAGGTGCCTGATTCGTTCCAAGTTCCCCATTGGATCCTGAGTCAGTCCGTGACAAAAAAGGTCCCTAGTATAAAATATCACATTGATAAGCTACTGGCATTGAAGCTCCATTAACAGCTAATCCGCACTCTCGTCATGGCTGGAGGTCCTGTCGCAGTTGTACATCAATCTGGTGTAGCTCACCTCGGTTTGTGATGTTATGTTCTATATGCTGTAGATATTCGTTAATCGGCGTTAAAATGAAGTGGATACAAGGCCCTGGTACAAGAACAGCCGTAAGCGGTTGTTCTCGTTGAAATCGTCGACATATTCAGTCTAGTCACCCAGGCCTCCTTGTCTTGAATGGATGGATCGTCCTGCTGTGAGCATATGCCAACAAGATGTATATTGTGTCTGTTCTCACAAGCTTCGTACTAGTCTTATTACTTCTTATAGCAATGGATACGACGGAAGCATGATGAGTTAGTATCTATTACTTTCTGAGTCATACCTTCAATCAAGCTATTATTGCAGATGGGTTACTTACGTTGCAGATTTTCGAGGATGATTTCAATCATCCGACAGGTGGAAAGGTACGGGCATACCGGAGGCTTTTTCACTTCCAGTAACCATTCTAAGAAATGTACCCCAGCTCGGGCTTTTCAACGCCATCCAGGTCTGTTACCATCGGTGGTTAAACCATGAGTGAACTCATGCTCCCCATTCTTAGAACATTGGATCCCTTGCTGGTCTGCCTTTTGCCCCTTATTTATCAGATTGGGCAGGTCGTCGAAAGACGATTTTTTGTGGTGCCGTTATTAGTTCGTCCTTCATTTCTGTAATTGGGAAACATTTTTTTTACTAGTCATGCAGTGATCATCGGTGCCACCATTCAAACTGCATCCCAAAATCTCGGCATGTTCATAGGGGCACGGTGAGTACGCTTGCAATGCAGCAATATGTTTGGAACGTCATGCTTTCCCCTCTCAGATTTTTGAGTGAGTCCGAGTCAAATTGGACGTATGAAGTGTCGGTTAAATATTCGTTTTAGTGGGTCTTGGATTAACCTTTGCAGCTAACGCAGCACCGTTACGTATGCCCTCTGTCAACACACGGGTTGCATTAATACTTACGTCACATAATCAGTTGTTTCCGAAATCGCGTATCCCACTCATCGCGCGCCTTTGACATCTTGCTACAACTCTCTTTGGTATGACCCTTACCCGCACCCGCTTCAAGGACGTAACTTATCTATTGCCAAGGAATTCCGGCTCTGTTGTGTGGGTCAGAGAATTTACGTGCACTCCCGAGACTGACCTTCCATTCTTCTCACTCCAGAGCCGCTTGGACGGTCCGTATATTTAGCTGCTCCGTTTATTGTCCTAAATCTCCGCGCGCAGACGTTTGGAACTTTCTTCATCAAAAATTCTTGGTCATGGCGTATTCCTTCAGCGGTTCAAGCGCTTCCCTCCGTCCTTCAGGTGTTCCTCATATGGTTTGTTCCAGAATCACCTCGTTGGTTGATCAGCAAAGGTCGCGAGGAAGAAGCGCGCAGAGTTCTTGGATATTATCATGGAAATGGGAACGAGTAAGTAACGCGTCTCCTTTTAAATCCAATGGCCATGGCATTGATGATTGTGGTTCAGGCAAGATCCCCTTGTGGAGTTTGAGTTTCACGAGATTAAGACAGCAATTGAACTGGACAAGACTGTTGCTGCAAACGTTGGATACCGGAGCCTGTTCGCGACACCTGGCAACAGGAAGCGGATGCGTATCATCATTGCCCTCGCATTTTTCTCGCAGGTAAGCGAGGTTTCCTATTAATCGATTTCTTCACACGCTGAAAGTCGGATCGTAGTGGAGCGGTAACGGCCTCATATCCTACTACCTTCACGCAGTCTTTGACACCGTTGGAATCACTAACTCTACCATTCAACTTCTCATCAACGGAATTTTAGCAATTTGGAGTCTCTTCTGGTCTGTCGGCGCTGGCTTGCTTTGTGATCGTGTCGGCCGAAGAAAATTATTTATAACATCCTGTGTCGGAATGTTGCTATTCTTCTCTATGCAGACTGTGTGCTCAGCGCAATTTGCACTGACCGGTTCAGAGCCGGCAGCTCATGCCTACATCGCCTTCATATTCCTCTTTTCTACAGCATATGGTATTGCCTTCTCTCCGCTCATTGTCAGTTATTCGGTCGAGATCCTTCCGTATGCTATTCGTGCCAAAGGATTCAACGTATTTAACTTCACTATTTCGGTTGCCATTATCTTTAATCAGTAAGGGAACGTATACTTTGCACTCTTGTTGGTAATAACAATTCTTTCCAGATACGTCAACCCTATCGCCCTTAGCGCCCTTGGATGGAAGTATTATATAGTGTAAGTGTGGTTGCGATGGCAATAGATACATACTGACCTCGCTTGTAGCTACGACTGCTGGCTGGCGTTCGAGCTCGTTTTCATCTACCTTTTCCTTGTCGAGACCAAGAATCATACTCTCGAGGAAACTGCAGCGTGAGTCTTTCGCTTACACATCTCATCCTTACTTTATAACCCTTGTACAGCATATTCGATGGTGTTGAAGGCGTCGAAAAGATCTCTCATAAGGCTGCGGTAGTAGCCGGGCTGGTGTCCGAATCGAAGGAGCCCTCGGTATTTGGAAAGGAGGCCGATGGCGCAACAGTGTCTCATCACGAGATATTTTAAGGAAACAGTTTTGGCATCTGCCAGCACATGCACGGACCTAGCTCCGAACTTTGCGAAGGCAGCGCACTATTGTAACATCATACGTATACGTGTACTCTCACTTTGGGACGAAGCAAGACAATTACCTGTGGAGTCCCGAACCGGGGGAACGCTCAGCTGAATATTTTGTGTGCTTATTTCATGAGGGGATCAAGTTTGAACAGCCAGATCTGACGTCGCCGTGGCTGATAATAGCCCCTCCCTGCTTGTCCAGCTTCAAGTTATGCGTCACACCATTTAGCACCAAAATTTTCTGCTGAAAGTCGTTCCATCCGGGGTCTTTATAACTCAGTTATAAGCTTCGCGATAACAGTGGCCCATGCATCTCCAATGCACGTTGGCCACGGCAGGTTACGAAGAATCCTAGACGAAATCTCAACCAAAAGATTCTAGGTACGTACAGCATCTTTGGCGCCTGCGTGTTCTCTTCGAGAAGTCAAGTGAGCCAATAATTAGATCTTAGATTCAGAAGCACAGCTCGGGCTCTTATGATACGAACTCAATTGAGCTGTAGGTCGTCAACAAAATCTCTCCATTGGACACTCATAGCCTACAACATGAGGATACTTGATTTATACTCGTCTCGCAGCTCTTAATCCTCGTACGTGAATAAAAGGAAGTGACCTCGAATCGCAAGCCCTGCGAAGTAGACGGTAAACACGCCTTTATTGCCAAGCAAGCTTTGGCAACGTAGGGCTCAGAAATTTAAATTAGTTCATATATGCATCTTTGACCTGTCCGAGGCTCCCCACTCCGATTGTTATCTTGCATAACTGCCAAATTTGCTGAAACCTTCATAGGTACATCGATAATCATACAACTAGGATCGTCTGAAGACATTTCATTTTGACCTTCCAGCTTATGTAAATATTCCCGAACCTCGCTTTCGCATCATTGTCGGAATATGCTGAACCTCATCTCGTGTTCTGGTCGCTTGGAATTACTGCACCGTTCCTAAGTAGAACATATTGTGATTTCTGAGTGTAATGTTTTCCTAGGTTTGAAGCAGCTCGCAAAATTTCCGGATCACCAGCCTGAGTGCCTTGATTTCATATTGAATGGCGACTCAACCATCTCGATGCTTTCCTCCATTTTATTTTGAATTCGCGAGCGCTCTCAGGGCGGTGAAATTACCTGATCGAGAAAACTGATACTCACTGGCAGGATCCGCCAGTCAAGCTTACCATGGCAACTAGAGCCAAAAGACCCACCCAGGAGCTGCGCTACTCACTGTGCACACTTCGCCTATTCTTTCTCTCGGATTCCTGGCAGGGATCAGTCACAAGGATGCTCCACTAGGCGCGTAACTGCGATTATCTGTTCTCATGTTTATGGCGAGAGCCTTCTATCCACTGAGGCGCTCACACTGTGAGCCTGACTCATAGCGAATCTTAGCGAATCTTCAACTTCAAAGTACACACACCTATTGGGGCCTCTCCGAACCTAAGGGTGTTCCCCCGTTCTCACGTATAGTACCTGGGGAGTTACTTTGGACTATCGGGTTCGCTTTCGGGCTATTTCACCGGAGTCTGTCCGTGACTAAGGTGTCCTCTTAAAATAAGACCCCACTTCAAGTTGGATCCCAGTGGAGTTCAGCTTCTTCCTACCTCTTCATATTATTCTGACGGTTATGGCTGGAGGTCCTGTCGCAACTATACACGCATCCGGTGTTAGTCATCTTGGTTCGTGTCATGTCCAGGACAACAAACTACCAACCAAACTAAGAACTAACTTTCAGTGGACAAACGACCATGGTATAAGAATACACGTATGCGAAGTCCCTCTCTCATTACCACCAACACGTCTTTAATCGTCATACAGGCCTTGTGGCTTTGAATGCGTGGATTTTCTTGCTGTGAGCACCTTTAATCTATAAATTTAAGTATCCCTTTATAACCTTTTTTTTTTAACCATGCAGTCTTATTACATCCTCGAGCAATGGATACGATGGAAGCATGATGAGTTCGTCCCAATGCTCTCCAATGATCATCATCTTCATATGCGCTTCTTAGACGGGTTGCTCAGTCTGAATATCTTTGAGAATGACTTCGATCATCCTTCCGGTGGAAAAGTGCGCAAATTATCCTTTTTTATTATTACCGTGATTAGCTGTTGAAGAACGTCGTGATTCAGCTGGGACTCTTCAACGCAATTCAGGTAGGATGACTGTACTCGCTTATTCTGTTAACCAGCTCACGCTCATGTTTTAGAACATAGGCAGCCTCGCCGGATTGCCCTTTGCGCCCTATTTGACGGACTGGGCAGGCCGTAGGAGAGCGATTTTTTTCGGTGCAGCCGTTAGTGCGTTAAAGGATCGATTTGTTGCTTAGAATAGCCTTGACTATCTTCTACTGGCAGTGGTTATTGGCGCGATCATCCAAACGGCGGCCCAAAACCTGGGTATGTTCATAGGAGCACGGTGAGTGTTCACATATGTGGATCGGAGTTGTTAAATCATACATTTATTTAGCTTCTTGAGTAAGCTTTAATTTCAAGAACGCCAATAATGTTCTAAATTGCTCACTTTTCCAGTGGGCTTCGGATTGACCTTTGCTGCTAATGCGGCCCCGTTGCGTGCGTTCTTGTTTGAGACTCCCAATCTATGAGTCTGATGTATTGAATAGTTGTATCTGAGATTGCGTACCCTACCCAACGTGCACCTCTTACATCCTGTTACAACTCCCTATGGTATGTTCGGTTTCTTTTTGAGATAGTTCAGACCATAGACTTATGGTTTCTCAAGGTATTCTGGCTCAATTATGTACGTACCGGATTGACTACCATATCTCTGTTCTTACATGTCGTTTCATTTTTGTCTTATCTACTAGCGCTGCATGGACGGTCAGTATCCATAAACCGCTTTCCCGATGATTCACCTGCTAAACTGCCATTATCAGACTTTCGGCACATTCTTTATCAATAACTCTTGGTCCTGGCGTATCCCCTCGGCTATTCAAGCACTCCCTTCCGTCCTTCAAGTGTTCCTTATCTGGTTTGTACCCGAGTCTCCCCGTTGGTTGATCAGCAAGGGACGTGAAGAAGAGGCACGCAATATTCTTGGATATTGGCACGGAAATGGGAATGAGTAAGTAGCGAGATCGTATATCCTTTCATACTCATCATTCTATCCACTTCTAGCCAGGATCCTCTTGTGGAGTTTGAGTTCCAGGAAATCAAAGCTGCCATTGAGCTTGACAGGACTGTGGCCGCAAGAGTTGGATACAAGAGCCTTTTCTCAACACCCGGTAACAGGAAGCGGATGCGAATCATCATCGCTCTCGCATTCTTCTCACAAGTATGTGTGTGTTTTCATTTATTAACACCAGCAGTTAATAATATAATTCCCACTTCAGTGGAGCGGTAACGGCCTCGTATCATACTACCTTCACGCAGTATTTGATACCATCGGAATCACGAACACAACGATACAACTGCTCATTAACGGCATTCTGCAAATATGGAACCTTTTCTGGGCCGTTGGAGCAGGTTTACTTTGTGATCGCATTGGTCGGCGAACATTATTCCTAACGTCTTGCGTCGGGATGCTCGTTTTCTTCGTTATGCAGACAGTATGCTCAGCACGATTTGCGATAACCGGGTCGGAGCCTGCAGCCCATGCCGTCATTGCGTTTATCTTCCTATTCTACGCAGCATACGACATTGCGTTCTCACCCCTCATCGTGAGTTACTCTGTGGAGATTTTACCGTATTCCATTCGTGCCAAAGGTTTCAACGTGTTCAATCTCACCATCTCCATCGCAATTATTTTCAACCAGTGAGTCCATTCTTTTTGTGGCTATTTTTCAAAGCTCACCATAAATGGCAGATATGTGAATCCAATTGCTCTTGCTGCCATTACATGGAAGTATTACATTGTGTAAGTCTTCCATTATTTCACGTGAATTCACCAATTTACTGTCCGGATTCTCAGATATGACTGCTGGCTAGCATTCGAACTCGTTTTCATCTACTTATACGTCATTGAGACTAAGAATCACACTCTCGAGGAGACGGCAGCGTACGCTTCAACTTTTAACATATACAAATATTATCTCACATCTCCACACAGCATATTCGACGGCACCGAGGGCCTTGAAAAAGTCTCACGCAAAGCGGCAGTCATCGCTGGATTGGCCTCTGATTCCAAAGAGGGCTCTATTTCCGAAAAGGATGCCGACATTGCGCAGCACGAAGTTGCCTGATAAAGTGCTGGTCTCCCAGCCCCTGGACCTGTATGACCAGACACAGATTTGAGCTCTTCGATTTTTGCTAGTATTGTGCGTATAATGGAAGACTTCCATGACAACAACTTCTATGCTTATTATTTAATTCTGTGAGAGCGTTGATGTGCGATCGAGTTAAAGATGCTTTGGGTGCCTTGACATTCTTCCTACCAACATTCACTTACTCTTTGCATACCTGGTGCAGAGCTTTATGGATTGCGACAGTTGCCCTTATCCCACTAGTAGGGGAACCGTGGACTTGCCTATCACGCAGAATTTCAGAGTGATAGTATTGTGCCAAAATGAGATGTTTGAAATATGGATTCCCTGTTTATATTCTCAAGTCTGTAACTCACGTGGGCGACAGTGATGCCGAGACTGTCTAAAAACAGACGTAATTTTTCTAGGAGGGGCGGGAATGGGACGAAGGCTTCCCAACTTTCTTGTGAGAATGCCTATAAGGTTCTTTCGGTGGTTACAAGACCGCAAGAGGCAACTACCCGTGGAGTCGCTCGTCCCGGTGTTCTGAGTGTTTGCCAATCGCCATAATGACGGGGGAATAGTAACGCATTTGGGGTAAATAGATACTTCCTCCTCACATTGTTCTCTCACACGAGTTGAAATAGGACGCACATGATATTTTCACACTCGATATGCCAAGGGAATGTCTGCATAACGTACGTCACCTACCGTACCACGTGTTAACTTCTTCTCTGTGTGAAGCAATAAAAGATATAGTGCATTGGTTAACATAGCGGTGGGGCCGTGTCGAATAATCACGGAGAAATGGGAGATATACATGTCACTCCTCCATATTCAATTATTGCCATCCAGTAGGTTCGACTGGCTTTAGACATGACCAGTCAACCAACTGACGTTCGTTGTTGCAGAACCGGTGACGTCGTTACATAGCCTTGCAGTCCCGAGGAAGGTGAATCTAGTGATACAACCTGTCCGCTGGACTTTGTGAGGCTCACATCAGGAAAACGGGCAAATATTAGGTAGCATTAGCTAGCGTACCTAGGCGCCCTAGGCCGACTATACGTCGGGTACATTCTGGCCGGTATCCTAGAGGCCAGACTCTAGCTAGCGCCGTAAGGTTGTAGCATAGTGTAGCTATATGCACTGAGATGTATATAATATAGCTACATGTATTGACATGCATATAATCTAGCTACCTGCACTGACTTATATACAATTTAGCTACATGTGCAGACCGGTATCTAGTATAGCTAGATTAGATACTTGAACTGGACCTATGATATATTGTAGATACTACTAGAACCTCATTGACACCTGCCAAGTTCGAGTCCCCAAGAATCTAATAGGGAGTATTCGAAGTCAACTTAAGTTGAAAACCCAACTTTTTGATGCTAGGAGGAAGTGGAGCAAGATGTAGTGAAACATGGAGCTCGGCGCACAAGGTCGGCATGAGATGGCAACTGGCATCCACCTGTAAGCTGTGTATCCTCTGGGGCTTCAGCCTAGCGCAGAACCTCTCAGACCTCCTTTTGTCCTTTTCTCAAGCTTATGACAAAAGATGATGCGTTCCTTACTCATCCTCCTTGCTTACATGCACTGAAGACGAAAAATGAAATGTGAAGATTCAATATTTTCGGTGCGGACTCTGCGGAGCTCAAACATGGCATAACGGCGAGGAAGTAATGTTTTACACTGTAGGAAGATAACAAGATAAATATCAGCTTATAAGGAGCTAGCCAAATAAGTTGTTCTATCAGCTCCTAACAAGCTGTTCTGCCAGCTCTTAAGGAGCTGTTGAAGGAGCTGTTAGTTTATTATCTATCATGACCCATTATAAGCTGATTTAATAAGCCGTTCTTAGGAGGTGATTTTTGAAGCCATTCTTATAAGCCGAATTTTAGCTTGTTCGAACAGGCAGAGGGGTGTGTCAAAAAAGGTTATATAAGCAGGGAGAGTGCACAAGTAATATAGGGAGCCTTGAGTGATAAAGGGCAATGCGAGATCAAACACAAATGGAAAGGATAGAAGCAGAGAGCAGTTAGATGCATGCAGAGGGCGAGTGTGGGTGCCAAAATAAGTGATACGGTGTGCGAAGCGCGTCTGACTCAGAGCATGAATTTCGATGCGAACGACAGAGGGGATAATACGATGAAGCAATAGGCTGATAGAGACAAGGAAGGTGAGAGATCTCGGGGAATTAAACCTGGGCAAATGGTCATCAGCGATGATTTTGAGAGATGTAAAATGTTACTTTTCAAGTTGGTGAGTCTCGCCGGCTGTATGTCCCTGTTGACAGGAGATTGGACCATTTTGGTTGCGTGGTGCAAGAACGGTATCCATTTTTGGTCTAGTTGGTGAGAGAGATATTATTCAATGGTTTGAAAGCCTCCAGCTGCACCTGTGACTATCCAAGCTGCCCAGCCTCAAGATCTTCGATGATAACGAGTGCCATCAGAGACGAAGGGCGTTTGAAAAAGTGATTCCGTTAGCCAGCAAAGATATGCTTGGCACTAGAGTCACTCCGGTGTTCATAACAGATTGGAATATACATACTAAATGCACATGAATATTGGGGAAGGTCTGAGTACTACTTGGCACTGATTTTGCTTTGAATTTTCTTGACCGTTGATTCTTCGAGAAAGAGCCTGTATGCAAAAAGTCAGACTCCACAACACCTACGGTTCACAGTTAGAATACTGACTGGTCAAGCACGGAAAAATTAGCCGTGAAAGGAGCACCTCTAAGATTAAGGCTGGTCGAGATTAGCATTTGTGGGTACACTGGCAGAGAAAAGTGACCACTGTGTACCGTTGTGCTCTGGAAAATTTTGAATTTATTTATAAGGGTTTTCTTAGAAGAACTAATCTAGAATCGGAACAGGTGAAGTGGGTGGAAGGAACAGTCTCAAGGCTGCCAGGTTGTTAGCATTGATTATATGCGGCAGAAAAAACCATAGTAATGCTCACTTGTGTGGTTAATAATATCTGTGTTGTACACAGCACTGTCTAAAAGGTTTTGAATAAGCTTTGCTGAGGTTTTATGGTGTCAGAGGATTTAACGTGGTCACGGCCCTCACAGCATCACGGCAAAGAACAATGTGACTTATCTTCAATTTGTGTGTATTAGTTGCCATTCGGTGGCATTTGAGAGCAGTTTTGTGTCTGCCGTGCTGTGGGTAGAGAGGAAAACAGCTCAGTTTCTAATGGGGAGTGGTGGTGGCGTAAAGAGAGAGATGAATGGTCAGGAGTTGAATTGACTTGGCCATTTTCGCAACTTGACTTGGGCACCTAAACCACGCTGTGGTGCTTTAGTCAGTTGTCACCACACACATTTCTCATCACTGTGCTACTGTCCTTGTGAAAATAGTTCTTTCACAAATAAAACCCCACAAACACCATATCTCAACATGGAAATGATGGGAAAACATATGACAAAGTCAAGAAATGTCTCATGCTATTTTACTATGATGTGTATTGTTGCTGTCAACTCTTATCGCCATCTCTATTGGTAGGGTACTCTGACTCCGATCGTGAAAGTACCCGGTGCAGGCTGCACAGCAGTTATACAATATCGTACTCAAACTCACCTCATCGCAGATTGCTGGGCTGCTAGTAGGTTAGACCCATCTCACCCTGAGGACATCTCAATGGTCACCATGCAATTCTCTATGCCTTCTATACATTTTCAGACTTGTGCTCAACATGAGTCAGGTTTTCAGGTGGTACAATAATTTTCTTTTACAGCTACATTCTATTAAAAATGTACAGTCGGCTTCATTTTTCACATGAATGATGTTGTCGTCACTGATAACCTTTGGCAGCACACTTCTTCTTCAACTCTGTATCCCCTATGCATGTATGATTCTCATTCTGCATCATCAGCAGGATCACTCCCTTGATTTTTGAGTGGATCAGTGAGAGGGCTTGTAAGTCACTGCCATGGTTATCTTGGTGTTGGTTTGCAATAAGAGCTGGAAACACAAGCATGCTGATAAGTGTTTTTAGAATGATGAATCTGCTGGGCTGCAGCATCGGCAAGTTGGTCAGCAATTGCCCATTAAATCCGCAGCGGTACCAAATATCTACATTGTATACTCACTTGAAATATAGCCATAGCGTGAGTTGTGAATTCACATAACATTATTAAAAAGTGTACATCTCAGATGATTTTTGCATTTCAATAAGCATTCCCATGAGTACTTCAAGTTCCTCAAATGTGCGAGAGCCAGAGAATGCCCTGTTGAACACAGGCTTGGACATCATACAAGACTGCCTTGAAGCTTGAACAATATTAATATGAGATTTGTTTTTGAGATATAATTTATGGATGTTCGAACAAGGAATTGCCACACATGATGCCACACATGGGCAGGAGATTTTTTAAATTTTTTAAATTTTTTTAAATTTTTTATGTTTGTCCATCTAGCTCCCTCGCAAACAAGCTGAAATAGAGCAGGGGTTTGCTCATCGGGTTTGACAAGCTGATCGGAGCTGGCCCAGGTGGAGCTGATTTGGTTAAGGCACAGCGGAGTTACATGCTATTCAAACGGCTTCTTTTCGCTGACAGCTCCTTACAAGCTGTCAGACTGGCACGTCTTTGCCTACAGTGTTTAGTGGAGTGCTCCACCCCAACCTGCAGGGTTGCAATCGTAGCTAGGCTTAAGTTGACTTCGAATACTCCACTACTATGATGGGACAGGAGTTTGAAATCGTTGACCAATTCCTCCCTAGGGCTGTCAATTGCTCTTGAAGAATACTAAAAAATGAATAGATTAATACCTAATGTGTTAAATGTTAATGTTATATATCTTCCTGATTTTTTACTGTTTGTGTATTGGAGTGAGAGACAAAACACCCAGCGGACTAAGTGTTTGAACGAGATGCCGAGCTTGTTTGTCACATTTTGTCACGAATTCATCACAAATCCATCACACAGCACGATTTATTAAACTAGCTCAGCTGTCACTGGCAGAGACACATAGGTGGTAAAAGTGGTAGATAGAAGTACTTAGCACATGTAGAAACATCCTATTTTTAATCTGTTTTAACAATGCCCAAAAAAACATGGAGAAAAATGGTTAGTAAAATACCCCAAAACAAGCAGATAGTACAAGGGTGGTACATTGAAGAGAGGACTTGAGAGGTCTAGGAGTGGCATATTTGGCCCCTAGCATCCTCTAGGATCACGACTGAACCTGCTAGGCTCAGAGCGCTGTTGGTTTACTTTCGGAAATAGATCCAAAAGACAGTGGGTAGCGGTGTCGTCGTTGCACGGCTACTTACACTGGTGTTCGGCTCAGTGCGCTTTGCTATCAGCAGCAACCAAGGTAGAACAAAGACGAAGATGAGGACGTAGCAGTGACGAAGATGATGACGTAATACGCTGACGTAAGCGTAGACGAGATACAACAGCAAATGTCACGTGATTGACAAAGCTGGCCTTGATGTAGACGTAGTAGTAGTAGTAGCAGAGACTTAGACTTAGACTTAGACTTAGACTTAGACGAGTGAATCCAACTGATAGAGGTGAATTGGGGTACACTAAGGAAAACAGGCCTTATATACATGAGCGGAACAACAAACGATGTGAGTATGCCATACAACAATGTCGTCGACAGCAGACAGGAGAAATGACTAACGGTGAGAGGCAGAAAACCAAAATAGGAAGGTGGTTTGTAAGGAAATGGAAAAATGAGTCAGGTGGTCGAAGAAATGAAGGGAAATATGCCAGCGAATTTGAAATAGAAGCCAGAAATAGAATAGAAGTGAGTCATAGACAATAGACCATGTGGAACAATTGGAAATAGAAGTACAGCCAAGAAGTGAGTGAGTCAGGTGATGAAAATGAGTCATAGCCGTCCAATAGGATTCCAGTTGCTTGTCAAATATCTCCGAAGATGAGTAAGTGAGTCATGTGACTTGATGACGACTCAGAAACATGTGAACCAATCACGACACTTGGATACGAATTTCCTCCAGAGAGGGAACGAAGACGAGCCCTTCTTGACGAAGTCCTTAGGCACATAACCATAGCAAATCTCTGTTCCTGGTCCGTGCTCTTTGATGTACCAGTTATTCCTGAAAACAATACGATGCCAACCATTCACTGGCTCAAAGTTTGGGTCAAAACCGATGACGTAGAAGGGAGCATGGAAGGTTTGATCGAATACCCATATGCAATCGTGAATGTGATAAGGAGGATATGAGGGGAATATTCGGTATGGGCCTTCAGGAGATTCGACATATAGGGGATAGTACCGACAATGTGTGACTTGTGGAGGAGGACTGGACAAATGAACATCAAGGGGAGAACGTCGACTAGGAAGTTCAACGCGTGGTCCAACGTGTATGTCTGGCTTGGTGGTCATCTGAAACAAATCATGGGACGTGGTGGCGGCAATGCTGGATGGCATATTGAAAATAGAATTGATGAAAAATAGAATGAGTGTGGAGATGATGTGTCTGGCGGACTGGAGGTAGCACAGCAGATGATGGTCTGGCGAAAGCTGATGATGATAGGCGCGTGTGCAGTGAGCGTCTTTTGTAGTGTAGTAGGCGCTGTCGAGTATCATGCTTGTCAGCGCGTGGATGAAGGGCCAGCAGGATATGGCCTCATGGTGAAAGGGGTGAAGTTGGATGCCGGAATGATTCCAGCGCCCTGGAGCGACATGGGGGGAGAGGCAAACGTGAGTGGGGGTGGCTGTCTCGTCATGTTAGAGGTTGGGCTAGAGGGGCGGGGATTCCAGGTGGGGGGCAGCAAAGGGGGGTAAGAGGGAGGATGTGATTACACACCAGCATGCGCATGGAATGATGTGGGTGGGTATGGTCTGGATGGGTATGCATGTGGCGCGTGTGGGTGAGTGCCCAACCCTGGGGCCAACACCACTGATAGCAGGCTGTTATGCCTGCTAGCGGTGAGCCTGTCCCAGTGCCACTCCTCAGCAGGCACGTGGAGATTGGGGCCAGGAACCAGGGGGGGCCAAGGATGGCCGGGGTGCACCTCTGGGATGAGGTCGTTGCCTGGTGGGTTGGGAGGATGTTGGGGCAATGCGGGTCCTAGCATCAATGTGGGTCCAACACTAGGACCCGCCTCGCAAGGCGGGGAAACGGGACGAAGGCGGAGGGGCTCAGGGGGAGGTTGAGGCACCCCTGAGCACGATCCTGTGGAGGGTGTCATGCCCACTGTGCTCACCTGGCTCGCACGGTGAGTGGCACATGTCTTCCTGTCAGCGTAGAGCCCTGCAAATTGAGGGTTGGTTGTGAGCTCGGGGTGGGCCTGCATGTGGGCCTTGATACACCCCTGCAGCTCAACGACTTTGCCATTGTCATCCAGCTCAAGGGCCAGTGCGAGCGAGCACAGGGCCTCCTTCTTTTTGTAGTACATGAGTGGGTGGTCGAAGACTTTAAGGACAGCATTGTGAATCTGTTCTGTGGTTCACGCACACTGGTCAGCCTCCTTGTCGTGGTCCTTAGCTGCCTGCTCCTCTTGTTGAAGCTCCTCCCAGGCCACTTGCCCCTCCGGACAAGTTAGTATGCGGGAGTGTATGTTGACTCCCTTCGATTTCTTGCACTCGGCCTTCAGGGAAAGTTGCAGTCGGAGGTTGTCAGTCTCCAACTTCTGGATGGTCGTGTGAGCTGCAGCAGCGTCTGCCTGGGCCTCAGCAGCCTTTGCACGCAGTTTGGTGACCTCAAGGGCGACCTTTGTCACCACGTGTTCCTCATGCTTGAGGGCTAGCTCTTGTTCCCACATGTATTTGGGACAAGGATGCTGCCGACACACTACGCGGTGAGGGGAGAGGGCAGTTGGGGTTGGACCTGGGGGATGGGTAAGGCCTTGTAGCCTCTCGGGTCACACTCTAGGTATTGTGGCTATGAGAAGGCCCTGATCACATGGCACTGTGGGAATGTGGCGTGGGGATGTCATTGGGTGTGGGAATGCTGCCCGAATTGCAGTCTCCAGCATTGGTGGAGGTAGAGGGCTGTGATGGCAGGGGGGGTGAGGGGCTGCTTCAGTAGGACAGTCAATTAGCGTATCCCCATCTACCAGAGTGGGATGAGGCCCACCAAGGACCTCCATGAGGTCCTCATGGCTGGGTCCTCCATCACCAATGGACACGGATGAAACCATCATATAGTCAGTATCATCTGATCCATCACTTATATCCATTGGCACGCCAGACACTGGCACCGTCTCGGGGCCTGACTCGGTTTCCGCCTCCTTACTCCTGCCGCTAGTTTCATCTGTCATCATGGCACTCTCTGGGGACGATGGAGTATGTGGGTAACCACTCAGCCCAGCACTGTTTGGCACCCAAGCCAAACTCGCAGCAAAATCTTCGTCGGTAAACAGGTTGGGATTGAATGGATGGATCCCTGTCTTCCTAAATGCTGCCTTGATACATTTCTTCGTCATGGCTTGCTTTCTTGCTCTCAGATATTCATTTATGAATGTGGATGTTGTGATTGAAGCACCTTCAAGTGTGGCGGCCTGTGATCAATGTGCCCAAGCTGTTTGCACAGGCCCAAAGACTCCTACGTCCAGTGGCTGGAGCTGATCCGTAGTGTGAGGTGGGAGAGAAAACAAGATAACACCTGCCTTGAATGCCGTGTCCTTGAGTGGGGCCCTTTCATGTGATCCATGGCCGTTGCTGATCAGTAAGATTTGTTTGCCGAAGACATTGTGTGGTGTAGCATATCTGAGAAATATGTCCTTGAACCAACCCAGGTACACGTCATTGTCAGTCCAGCCATTTGCCGCGGTTATTACCCTGTAGAATCAGTTAGCCCCCAAAAAATCCCACATTGTGCACCGCACCTACCCTCCCAATCCCTGATCCTCCAGAGTCCACCATTGGTCTGGTTTACTCCCATCAGGAAGCACCATGAGGGTTGGCAAGGCTGTGCCATCTGCGCACATGGCCTCCAGTATTGTCATGAGTTGTAATGAATCTGAATGTTTCACCATCTTCTGCTTCATCCTGTGTGGAAAAATGAATTGTGTCCCAATATTCTTCCTGCCACCTCCAAGCTGCAAGCCTTTCTCATCTTTGTTATATATATTTTCTGGTGGAATGTCATATTTTTTGATCATGTCTCCAAGCATCTTGAAATGATTTGTCACCACAGGTTTGCTGAAGGCTCTGGCTCTCTTGGGATCAAGTCCTTTCTCTTTCCCAGCCTCAAGCTCTTCTGAATGCTTCTGGAGGAAATGAGAGACCCATTTCTGGCCAGGTATCTTGCCTGAAGTGCCACCACCTGCTGTGTGAGGGTCTCACGAGTATATGGCTCCTCTAGAAGTGCCTTATGTTTGCACCAATCAATGAGAACCGAGGTTTGTATGTTCATGAGAAGTTGTTGTTTTTCATGAGCATTCCGTGGTGCCTTGTGATTTCCCTGCACCCGGTTGCGCAAGGTGTTGTATTTAACTTTGAACACCCCAGCTGCTGCAGCAATACTTGTGTGGAAATTTTTCTCAATGGTGGTCTTTGCCTTCTGCAAGCGGGATTCTGAAGAGCCAGACACATATCCAGATGAAGCCTCTGACTGAGGCATGAGGGGAACAAGACCGACACAGCTGGCCAGGCTCCCATTCAAGCGGAGCTGAGACCAGCACTTGTCACGCTGGGCTAATTAAGCCAGCGTGACTGAGACCTTATTGTGCCAGCGACCATACAACTCCCGGCAGGCAAACAGTAGTCATGCAGACCAATGAAATGCGTAAATAACACTCACCACACAGTTTGACCACCAATGGAAAGTCTAGTTAGTGTAATAAGGTCAAAAACTCGCCTCCTATGACCATTAATACGTGTCTAACATGTCAGATACACGTTGTGCCCCCTTCTTCACGTGTCAAGGGCCAGAACAGATGGAACCAAATAAGTTCACACCTTAGGAGTTGCTCCAAAAGTCTTTGGAACGTTGCAATAGTGAATTTATTTAAACACTTGTCCATTTCAAACTCCCATCACGTGATAGTAGAGTTCAAATTGCTTTCCTACTGCCGGGTGATCCATCAACCGTACATATTGCTATGCAGGAGTACATACCATTCATATTGGTATCCTGGTTGTATATACAGTATACACATACTAGTATGGTCTATACTGTCACACTAAGGCATAACCTGTCCATTTCGCTCCCTGATGGTATGTGCCCAGCTGGTGGCTCTTAGCTACACAAGAAATGTTGGGCTACTGATTCAGATTTGAGGAGGAGTACGTGCAGATATATATCATTTGTTGACTTCAAGTCATGGTCCAAATCGACTATAGTAAAGATTAGCCTTTCAAACCGATATCATGCATCTATGCCACTCAAAATGTTGTAGTTGCCCTAGTCAGAAATCCACGAGGTTATCTCTCAATTCATCCTACCTAATGATTGTGGGAGCAAGCTTAAGTTAACCTCACATGATTTTCTAAGTTTTTGATCGCATGTGTAGGTGGCTGTAGGTGTATGCTACTCCGATAGCACAAGTATTATTTTTAGGCACACACACAGTAGGATTCCGCAAAAGCATGAACAAGTATATCAGATTGAATGCGCAAACAAGTATCACATTGAACACACGTGAACAGGTATCAAATTGAACGCGTGAAACAAGTCTCGTCTTGAAGCAAAACTGTGCAAAGCAGATGAACACCATGAAATTTGAGGGATATAGGTAATTAATTCATCTAACTAGAATTCTTCTTCTGAATCTCCAATAATTTTTGCACAGTACTTCTCACAATATTCTCCTCTTTGTTTAGTGCTGGATACTTGTTGACATTTGTGATCATGATGTTGAAACAGTCACTGCATAGTATGTCACATTTGACAGCTGCTGCACGTATGTCTGATAAAGGAAGAGGGTGGATCTGATTGAGGACCCTAGGGCTAATCTTCACCCAGAACCAGGATATTCACTGGTTGTGACACTCATCTGGAGTTTCACACTCTCCAGCAAGCCCATATGTTTGCAAAGCAGAATATGCAACTGCCATATGAAGTTCTTGTAAAACTTCTCTTGTCTTTGCCAGTGCTGCAAATGTTCAAGGCCCCAGATGGTATGTGTCTTCAATTGACAATGTTTTGAGTCTGCATGAGAGAAGGATCCTAAAGGCAGGCTCTATCCACTCTTCAATGTCGTATAGGTAGGCCAGTTGAATGCGAACTGCTGGATGGAGCGTTTCCAAGGTAAGCCAGTGGATTGCCCATTCGCGTTCTGGCACCACTAAGTAGATGGATGACAACTTCAGCACGGCAACCAGTTGTTCAAAAGGGAACGGTGGCATTTTCCACTGGCTGAATTTATGTTTATATATTAACCCACAGAGACGGATCAAAGCTGCAGATAAGATACCAACCTGTTGTACATCAAATCAACCATGTACTCGAATTCCATGGTTGTAACCTGTGGAAGGCGAATGGGATTGAGGTCAGATTGTCCTTCTGTCAAAGGTGTTGGAGCACGTAAATTCAAGGCCAAATATGAAGCGCACCTGTGATATTTGCATCTTGTGCAACCTGGAGGGAAATCAAACTTGAAGGATCGGTAGTTTGGGTTTCATGGTTTTGCGGCATCATGATATCAGCAAACACCTGAGAGTGTGTTACAAGAATATTTCGTGCCAACTTGAAAAGAGTCTTCTCAACCTGGGTGAGCAGTCAGGGTAACTTTCATAGCAAGGGGAAAATGAACCAACCAAAAATATGTCGGTACCGTTGTTTCTATACCATATTGGATGATGAAACTGATCCTTTGATACCGTGTCAACAGAATAGTCTTGCATGGAGCAGTATGAGTAGTAAATTGTGGGGGCATGTTTTGTCAACAAACAATGCTGAGTCTGCCTTTCGTTCTGCCCCGCAATGTCGTTCACACCCTTTCCAGCTCTACCTCCACCCTCAGCTGATCAGGACCAATGGAGTGTGAACATGTTCTGTGCACATGAAAGGATAGCCAATGCATGCATGCATGCTGATACATTACTTGAAAGGGATGACTCTGAGCCTTTGCGATTCAAAATAAGTATGGAAAAACTCATGAATGAATGCCTTCCTCTTCTTGAAGCAATGGAGATGTCAGAATATGACCTCCTTGGTAGAGACTGGATAGAAGAAGCTGCGGCTAGCTTAGGCCAGCGTGTTGTGCAGCTTCACAGTGCGTGACTTGCGGCGTCTGAACAGTAAGTCAATATTACATGGTTGCCTGATTGGATACTAACAAGATTTTGACTCATATAGAGAAAGTGTTGGAAGTCAAGCCCATTACCATCATCCAAACTGGGAAACCAGGACAGCCCCGTAAAAGCGTAAACATTGCTTTCCTGAAGGAAGCGATGTCACCAAAGCGAAGCATCTCAGCAGCATCACTTGCGAAAATGCTTGGGATGCACAGAAACACATTGGCGGCATATATGAAATGCAATGGTGTGGTCCGGGAGTTCAACAAACTGTCAGACCATGATCTGGATCTACTGGTAAAGGTGAATATCTGGAGATCACACATTGACCAAATTCATACTAAGCATCATGAAGGTGTTTAAGGTTAAAAGGCCTGATTCTGGTATACAGTATCTTGTGGGATTCCTGTGAAGCCATGGGTTACGTGTGCAGTGTAGACAGGTTATCTGGTCCCTTGAACGAACAGACAAACTGGGCCGTGTTCTACGTGAAAAAACAACAATGAACCATCATACTTACAAAGTGCCACGGCCAAATAGTCTGTGGCATGTAGATAAACATCACAAATTGATCCTATGGGGTGTTGTCATCCATGGTTTTGTTGATGGCTATAGTCGAATGGTGTGTTTTGATGTACCTGGTGGTATTAACCTAACATTAATGTTAATGAAGGTCACTGGCTTAAGGGCCAGTAATAATAACTGAGCATCCACAGTTTTAGAACTGTTCTTACAGGCAATCAAGGACTATGGGACACCCTCACGTGTAAGAGGAGATTGTGGTGGGGAGAACATGGAAGTGGCTGTTTGGATAATTATGAAAAAGGGGCCGAATCGGGCATCATTCATGTGGGGCTTGTGAGTTGAGTATTATTATCCCACAATAAATCCAGAATACTAATTTCATCCAGGTCAACACACAATATGCAGATTGAACGACTATGGATGGAAGTGGGCAGTCAATTTACTTGAGCATGGTGTGCATTTTTCTTGAGACTCGAGCATTTACACTTGCTCGATCGTTCAAACCCACATCACCTCTGGCTCCTTCATTTCCTATTCTTAGACTCCATAAACAAAGATTGTGCTGACTTCCAATGTCACTGGAATTCCAAACCGATCCATTCACACCAAGCAGGGTATCGTAGCCCAGACGTAGGCTTACAAATCATGCCTCAGACCGCGTACTTTTGCTAAACAATAACTTTAGGATCTGTTTTTTCTTGGACAAGTCAAACACGGAATCTATAAGGATGAATACGAAGATGTACACCCAGATATTCTGAATCAATACTATGGTGTTCATGGACAAGAAAATCATAGAGAGAATCACCAACTTGGAGCAGGATATCATAATGACGGCCAAGAAGACACCAAACTTTTGGAAGAATTAGTAGAGCACATAGCAAATGCTCAGGCTCACCATGTCTGACACGATCCTATTGATGTGCCAGATGCACGTGGCCCTTTCACACACCCGGACGTGCTGAAAACATTTAAGACTGCACTGACCTATGTTTGCAATGCAGGTTTGGTCCCCGTTGATATGGGTTTACGTGAAAACGAGTGGGAAGACTCAACCTATCCCATGTTTGAGATCCTCAAGGTTGGTAGAACCAAAGATACTATAATCACACTGCCGCACACAATTTGGTTGCCAAGAGCTATACAATTCGGACAGGGATTGGAATTAATGAATCGTGTAATAGCTACTGCAATGGAAAATGAGAACTGAAACTAAACAAAACACAAAATCGGGCTTATGTGTGAAAATTGAACCCATAACATGTGCTGGTTTCCAAGTCTGCCTTTGAGCACCTAGAAACTGTTCCTTTTCTCCTTTGCCCTCCTTTGCATTCTTTTCTGATCTTTTCCACAACTCTACAATGTCTGGTAGTGATGATGATAGAACTGCTGCAGGGAAGGGCTGGTGCAGTGGCTATGACAAGAACAATGGGGATGCCTGTGACTGTCGGGAATTTCAAGTCGATCTTGAAAAGCTGACACGTTGTGAGGAGTGTCAGCATGGCAAAAGCCTTCATGACATGAAAAGAAGTGCACACACTCCCACAAGTCGAGCAGCTCGGGCCATATTCAAACAGATGACAAAGAATACTGGAGTGGTGTTCTCGAGAGATGGTGACACCACGACCTCTGTTTCACATGCAGTTGCCAAAAAGGAAGCCTTGGCCGGTCTTAAAAGCACTACAAAGAAGAAGGCAAGCCAATGGTTTATCATGAGAGGAAAAACATCTAACCTTTTGATCTAGGCCAAGAAAGTGAAGCTTGAAGTCTCTAAGGAAAGGAAGCTGAAGATCAGGTGGAGTCTTTCTGTGGACTGCAGGTCTAGATGTATGCTCCAGTGGCTACCAAATAAGAAAAGACTAACCTGCGTTGAATCCAACAGGAGAACGATGAGCTGAACGAGAGGTGTGCTCCAGGTCCCAGAAGCTTACCCAACTACCAGAAGTGGGGATTAGTGAAGACCGGTCCAATGGAGATAGATCCTCAGTGGAGTTCCTTGCAGGTGTCGCAATGGATCCTTGATCTTTTCCCAGATGTATGGAAGCACCTAGAGACTGTAGCAGCAGTCAGAAAAGGTGCGAGTAGTCTGTATGTAGAAGACGAAGGGGAAATGGAACCAGAGTTGCCGCCTTGGGTACTCTTTCACACAGAGAACTGGAACTTTGCTATTGTGAAAACCAAAGAGGTTGGTCCAGAGGGATGGGACCTTGTGCAAGTCAGAAGCAAAGGATGCTCAACCACAGATGATGTAATGCTCTACCTCGGTATGATGCAACTTCGGCTCTGCCATGTGCTGACACTTGCTGTCTCTAATGATATTTATCACAGGGACTCGCATTCCTATTCCAGCTGAGGTTTACAAAGCTGATAAATGGTGGGAGTGGGAGAATGCTCCATCACTATACAAGCCCCAAGGAAGAAAAGGAAGAAAACGGTCCAGGTGCTTCACTGACTCTGACGAAGAGGAGGTTCTAGAACAAACTAATCCATCAAAGAAGCCTAAAGGTAAGTTGATTGACTGAAAACATTGCTGTACTTACTGAACAGCACATTCAGTGTTGAGCAAAGGCAGCAGCCTGAGGTCCTAGGCTCATCCGATCATGAGGAAGAAGGTATGTTTGAGAGTAACAGCTAGAGCCTAGACCGGAGCCAGATTTTAATGGTTTGACAGATGACATAGTACTTGTGGAGACAGATACCGATGAACCACTTCCTGAACCAAAGCTCCTTGCATTGGAGACGTCTCTATATGTCAGTCACCAAAAATCACTCCAACCCCCTTGTTTCTCGAGGATGAACACAGCTCTGAGCTGTCTACCCTCTCTCTGTCCACCCTCTACAGCCCTGGTGGCTAGCACATCCTTAACAAAGCTGTCAGATACCAATCACGCAAACAGGAAGCCTTATCAAGCATTGTTTGCCATGGATCATGACCTGTGGGATGAACCTGTGCCACTCGAAAACATTTCTTTTTAACTTGGACTCGCCACTTTCTGAAAACCGAACATCGCCCACCACTGTCACAGTAAAATAACAGAGTATTACATCTTCACATCTCTATATCCCCATTCTGTCCCTTTGCATCTCTAAATCCCCACTCTTTTAATGCCTCTATGTTTCTCATCTATCACAATCATTAGCTTACACTCACTTTAAATCGCCGTGCCTCCAATTCTCCAAGCCATTCGTTCTTATTCCTTACTCAGTTCAGTAATAGCTAGTTTTGATCCTTTACAATACATCTAATTTTAATATGTGCGAGTTTGGTCTTGCTACAACACCTACGTATAGTTAGCTTATTTCATACGAGATGAGTATGCTACTCCGATGGCACATTTAATATTTTTGACATGCACACATCATGATTTTGCAACACGCACACAAGTTTGTGAAACGTGTGAACAAGTTTGGGAAAACGTGCGAACAAGTTTAGTATGACAACTGTGCGTGCTCACTAGTACAAGTATGATAACTGCACAATCAATAATGCTGATGCCGACGCCAACTTCGATGAGGCGCAGGTCTTACAGGTCCACCCTCACCCTCAGGGCCTCAAGCCTGCTTATGGTCACGACACCCAATGCGCTCACAGCCCTTGTTGCTATCATTGACATCCCAGAGTCCACCAGCTCATTCTCGTCCCACCCTCGCCCCCCCCTCGCCATGGCCGCCTGTACTTAGTATTTGGATTACACAAATGTCTAGAACGCAATCCAGTAATCGTGTAGTCACGTGATCATGACCGCTGGACTTTTTCAAACTCAATTTTACAAGTGCCTCAGTGAACTTTTCCAGTTCGCTAAGGTACATCACATTCGTTCTATCCATAGTATGTAGATGTTTAAAAGCTGATTCATAGCCTAGGTATTCTTTTATTATGTAGCTAACATATGTATAGTGAAGTCTTCCAGTTCACTGAGCATTCTTTTATTAGAATTGTGCAGTAATTGCTACCACCTCTGCCTCCCCTTGACCCCTTCTCACACAACCTCTGCACGGATGACGAAGACCTCAACTTCACCAAGGTTGTCACACACACGGCACATTCACTCTGCCTGTGTCCCTGCTCTCCTCTCCGCACCCCACATCCACACCTGCACGCTTCCGCGTGCACACGACCGGGGCGACACGCACGGAGGGATACTACAAGATCCTGCACGTGCAGAAGGTGGTGTATGTCACGCAGTACACCGTGCACATGGATGTGGCTGTATGGTCATGTTACGTTGATTTCTGTTGTATGCTCATATTGACAGCTTGGGCTTGCCAAGAAGCTGATGATACAGTCCCATGTGTCCAAGCCCGATGTCTTGAATCTCATAAGACGCATGAGCTAATTGACCAGCGCAGAGGAAGCAGTGGTGGGCCTGTACAAAGTGGTGTATATATCACTGCACTGATTTGCTGTCCTTATCATCTTCTTGCGCAGTTTCCTTTGTGAATCTAGAACATCTCCTGGAGCATTGAACTAGACTGGTAGTCATCTTCCACTTTGAACAAAACGCTCACAGTGGCACGAGTAACCTCCAGGGTGGCAACAAACATGCTCAACGCTTCATCGGGGCCACAGAGACAGCAGGATGGGGGATTTGGACTTACGCAGAGGAATAAAAAATGTTCACTTAGTAGTAACACTTACGAGTCATAAATATTCGTTGGACTACTAGTTATTAATGCTTGAAATACACTTTTTATATTAATCTGTGAAGCTGAGATGTGTCGACTTACCAATGCAATATGAAACCCTCTGAGGAACCACGTGTTCACGTATGAGGGCTTGACTTGGTAAATATTCGTGGAGGCAGGCGTGGGAATATTATGGAATCATTCGGGCAGGCAGACATCCCCCTCTCGACCTACCTATGCGATACGAGTCCTTCCCAGCTCGTGTATGACCTTTCCAATTAGATGACAGAAATGTCTGATTGTTGGTAATAATATCCTATTAACACTGCTAGTCCTATAAAGGATGTTTAAAACTGCGCGAAAAGCTGACATGTGTGCGCGCCAAAAATATTAAATGTGCCATCGGAGTAGCATACTACGCAAGGTACAGGCGCTGGAGGGGGCGTGGGAAAGCCTCCCCGTACGTCTGTCGTTTACTTATTTATGGTTTAAGTGTGGTTATTTCCTAGCTCGTGTGGCTTATCCTGGGTACTCATAGCAATATAATAGCATTGGTAACATATCCTGTACCAATGGTTGAGCCTCCCAGGCTGTTTAAAACTTGCGCGCGTTACTATTACATGTGTGCGCTCGCGGAATTAATACTTGTGCTATCGGAGTAGCATAGTAGGCGCTCGAGTCCACTGCTTTCTTGAACTCGGATGTCCTCCAAGGAGGAACGAGAGGTCTTGAAGCTCCTGGTGCAACATGTATGTCGCGGTTTCTATGATCCAAAATATATAATTGTCATGGATCAACTTGTTCGACATCCTGTGTATGTACCACTCCTTTCCTTCATTGTGGCGTTCTCGCCTCACCTACAACTCCAGCCTAAAGGAGGACGATCTTGCAGGTCGACTTGGTCTTCAGCTCAAGGAATTGTCAAAAATTACCGCTGTCTTACATGCAGATAAGTTGCTGAAGATGTGAGAGTCGACTGACCGTCAAATCCGTGAGATGGTTGACGGCACCACAGCTATCGGCAAAATGAGCTCAAGGAAGGTGCATCCAGAGCACAAGCTCGACAGTACTTTTACATTGACTATCAACATTTCTGCAACGTCGTTAAGTGGCGCGTTGCCGAGATGCGTCGTATCATAGACTCCAAGCTCCGTAATGTACGAGTGCTGTTTTTACTGATTGTTCAGAGCTTATTTTTATCATACAGGAGCTCGACAATAAAGGTTACATCTGTCCGCAATGTCAACGGTCATATTCACCCCTGGATGTAGACCGTCTCATGGACTTCACTCGTGGAGCATTCATTTGCGAAGACTGCAAAGCCGAGGTCATCGAGAATGAGAATGCCGAGAGTGTCAAGGGTAGTCAAGACCGTATGCAGCGTTTCAATCATGAGATGCGGTTTATTCGGGAAGGACTTCGCAAGACTGAGGAGATGGTTCTACCTGCATTTGATGTCCAAGATTGGCTTCGAAAGCATCCGTCGGAAGAAGCGAAACGAGCCGCGGAGCGTGACGGACTCAAGGCTGCTGGAGCGAACGGAGAAAAGAAAGAGGATGGGATGGAGATCGTTATGTCAGTTGACAAGGATGAAGCAACAAGACGGGCAGAAAGAGAAAAAGAGGCGGAAGCAAAGCGGTTAGTAATTTACCGGTTGACGGACTTTCTTCGATATTAACATTCCCTTAGACAGCAAAATATCATGCCCTCGTGGCATACGAAATCGACGATATCGGGAGAGTTAACGGCACTTGGGATTGCCGCTGCTTCTCACGCAGCTTCCTTACAGCGTTCCCCGACCGCATCAGGATCAAATGCAGCAATCCTTGAATCGTTAGCCAATCCTGGTGCACGTCCTCTGCCTAAAGCAAACGCAAGTTCAAACGCCGCGATTCTCAGCGGCCTTGGGAAAGCCCCGAATGGAACAATCTCAACGGATACGGGTGTTAAGATAGAGCAGGATTCGAAACCTGTTGCAGATAAGCAAGCAGATTGTATGTATTTCTTTCTTATGCATGATGTTTCACAGGCTTATGCTCTCTTGGATAGACTATGATGCATATTACGCGTCGTTGCACTCATCTGCAGTGCACACGCCAACGATGGATACCTGGGGTGAGTTCAGTGCGGAACCAGAGGATCGCAAACCTGATCTAGCGTACCTAAACGGACGAGGGCCGTCTTATCCGTCGCCTTCGCCTGCTACCCCCGCCGACTCCTATGGTACGAGCTGGACTCAGGGAGGTCAAAATGCTGTCAATGGGAATGTACTTAATACACATGGGAAACGCCCAAGAGAAGAGGATGGGTACGGTTTTGGTTATGGTGGCGTCGTCGACGGAGGGGGTGAGATGGCGCTGGCAGAAGAGGTTGGATTCGTGGCGGACGCGGGGGATGACCCCATTGTTAACGGTTTGTGTACATTATTACGCCATATGTCCGCTACTAACTAGCTGCTTTCTGACAGTAAACGGACAACCCATGAAATATTCCGAGGTGACAGAGGAGCATCATGAGTTGATGACGGCAGAGGAGTATACGGCATACTTTGAGGTGTTTCAAGCTAGGGAAGGGTAGTTGTGTGAGAGATATGTAATTTATGCTTCGGTAGATTGTATGGAATAGATCTTTGGGACTCGTCTTGACTCACTTCCCCAACGACCATGGTCATAACCTCCTAAGCGTCCGCATATCGGCCCGGACCACTCGTGGTCGCCACTACGTACTCTCCCTTATAACACTCACGACTACTTCACGCGATGAACACCGCCAGGTCTACAGCGAGTAGTCATGACTCATAGTTGCTATTTCCACTTCTGACATCGACAGTTTAGCTCTTGGGATGGGGTGCACTAATTGCTGGTGCTGGTGTTAGCTTCATCTATGCAAAAAGGGGCATCGACGCACGTAGGAGGGAGCAAGCTGTATCTGGAGAACGTCCAAGTGAAATAAAAGACTGTGAGCTCTAACGGTCCTGGGCCTTCTGGCGGGGAAGGCGAACTGGCATGCCTGACACATGCTCAAAGGGCGACAACGCATTGAAGAACCAGCTCCCCAGCGCTCTAATGCAGATAATACTCACCATTACACCCAAAGCTCCACCCCGCAGGAAGGCTATAAAACAGCGGTACCAAAGAAGGACAAGGATTGAAGTACTGCCTGCCATTGCAGACCCGTCGGCACACCCATAAACGTAACTCGACATCCATGTACATATGTGGCTCATATATAGAAGACTACATAATGTATTTGGCAAGTTAAATTATCGAACCCTTCACCCTAACCCTATCTATGTTGTATTTTCAAGAGCTCTGACTTTTTGTTGATCGAGTATGTACGCCAACGTCGCATTATTGCTACCGCACCTAAATCAGAGACGGGTTAATGTGTTGATTCTCCCTTACAGGAGGTGAATGCTTACGTTCGTGAGATTATATCTTGATATCCCAAGAGACCACGCTGTAGGGCTCGAAAGACGCTGGCAAATTGGGTAGACCGGTCCCGTAAATAGCGTCCGTGTGTTGCTAGCAAAGAGTTGATCCACAACAGGTCAAATTCCATATGTGGGCTCTTCTCCACATGTGATGCGACGAATTGTAACATATTCGGGACATACGACACCGGGAGCTGGCTTGCTAGGAGAGGGACCTCTGCTGGTGGAACAGATTCGTATACCTTTTGTATGAGGGGCTTTTCGTTCAAGCGGAATGCCATGACAAGTGCTTTGAGATGCTCTCGGTTGGCCAGCACAGATAGCAGGGACTGAGGTGTCAAGTCCATGTCGAGGTCGAATGGGTCGAATGAAATTGCATCGTCCAGGGAATATATTAATAGGCCTTCAGTGGAGGCAGCAGCCCAGGCTCGACCTGTTGGAGAGAACCGTACACACTTCGTGCGTGCTTCTTGGCGATACTTACGTTTCGACATATCGCCTCTTTGCGCACCAGGTAACGAGGCATCCATTCGATCCTCCAAATCACTCTCGTCTCCATGATCATCAATTAAGTCCAGCGGTCCAGCATCCGTCATACGTCGGCTATCTAAAAATTCTTCCGTCCCATCGAGCGAGAGGTTTTGGGAGATTTGAAACTTCTTGACCATGACACCCTCGCGGACATCGTAGATAACGACATACTTGCTGTTCCCACCCGCGATTACGCATCCACCATCAGCTGTGTATGCAAGGCTAGTGAATGCCTTGCCCGATGCGTTGTTTGTCGCAGCCATCCTATCGTCCGCACGCCGTCCGCCTGAGATGTCCTTGCGGCCTTCAATCACACCCGTCTGTTTTCCTTGTTCTACATCCCAGAACGCGACTTGGCCGTCTAAGGATGATGCGGCAAGTTGGTGTCCGTCTGGGCGGAACGCAAGCGCCAGCACGTCTGCGCTGAGGGTGAACGGCTCGACAGCGCGCGAGCGGCCAAATACGCTCCATAGACGTACTGATTTATCCCATGATGCACTGGCAAGGGTGTTCCCTGTCGGAGAGAAGGCAAGAGCGCTGATTGGCCCTTCGTGTCCTGTGAGTACATCAAGTAGTTTTCCAGTCTGGACAGACCACATGAATACTTCAAAGCTATCCGTGGAGCCTGCTGCTACCACTTCGCCGCTCGGATCGACCGCCAATGCAGAGAATTGTACAGGGGAGGGAGACGTAAACGTCCGGAAATTACGATATCGTACAAGATCAAAGGCACGTACTGTGCCGTCGAGGGAAGCGGAGAAAAGCACTTGTCCTTGCTTCGCAAATTCCACAGCAGAGACAGCAGAGGAGTGTTCTGTAAAGGTGACGAAACAAAACCCAGAGGTTGTGTTCCATACTTTGACTTTGCCATCGTCACCCCCAGTGGCAATGCTCTGTCCATCTGTAGAGTACGATAGAGCGTTCATGTCAAAGTAATGCCCTTGCTGCTTTAGAACATACGACTCAGACTGCCACTCCCAAACAAGTAGCTGCCCTAGTTTTGTTGCCCCAAAAGCAATCCATTCCCCACTCGGGTTGATTGCAACGCTGGAGATTTTTTCTTGCGAGATGCTTAAGGTGTATACGTTGGTGAAGCCGGGCATCTCCCAAAGACCAAAGACACCAGTCGAGAAACCGATGACCAGGAGGTTAGAACCACGGTGGAACGTGCTGCAAACAACACGAGTATTTGCTTGATTGAAATAGTGCCGTTCGCTGATTCCCCAACGGGTGTTTGCGATAGTATTGTCTGGTTGTGGAGTGGACGACGCGGATGCGATGGGCTCGTCGGGCATCTCCTCGTCCTCTTCACTTTCGGCCTCATTTCGTTTTGCTCGCCACGTAAATACTGCACCATCACGACTTACAGTGTAAATCTACCGGTAAATACGTCAGCACACTCTGAATCTTGGCCTTCACGTGCGGCCTAAACCCACCGTTTTAGAATCTAACGAGAAGTATGCACTCAGAATGCCATCGCGGTGACCCGCGAATGTTTTTGGTCGGAAGCTCTGGAGGGGATCTAGAGTGAAAAGTCGGGCCGTCATATCTCGTGACGTAGTGATAAAGAATCTATTGGGGTAAGCGGGGAAAGAGGAAATTAAGATAAATATGTACCTTGAGTCTGGAGACCATTCTATGCTCAGAACCTCGTCATGGTGGCCTGTATATTCTCGATGTAGCACGAATGGCGCAAACTCTCTGATAAGATGATTTGGCGTGCGCCAAACCTGAATGTGGCTTTCGTGGGTTGCCGCGATGTATCTACACACTTAGGTTAGTTAAATACGCTAAAGAGTCGTTCACACCGACCAAACCTTACTTTCCATCGGGTGAAAACTCAATAGCATTCACTTTCTTTTTGAAGTTGAAGTGATGCAGAACAACTGCACGTCGGAAGTTTACCAGTATGGCCCTTCCATCTTTATGGTTTGGTTGGCATCATAAAGATACGTGCAAAAACTACCGCTACGCACCTTCATCCACACTGATTAGAACATTCGAGTCTGGGCTAAGTGCAATGACGGCTATATTTTTTCGATTTTCAAAGGGGAGGGTAAAAGACTTGTTACTATATGCAGTTAGAGGTATTAGTGACCTATCCCGACTTTGGGAGCTCAGAGACTCACGCGACAAGGTCGAATACAGAGACACGGTTCCCAACAGGACTCAGGACAGAATTGCCGTCTGGAGTGAAGAGCACATTGCCTTGCCTGTACACCGTCCCGCATAAGTTTGAAAACTAGATTGGTCGTGTTGTTAGCAGTGTCGCTCATCATTCAAAGCCTGAAGGAGCGTACTTTGTAATTCGCCTTCATCTGCAGAAAATGGCGGAGTCCGCCACACTATTGGGACTTGTGCCACTTTTGAGATTCTTTGTCTTTACCTATCAACCACCGAGATAATGGCTGGCAAAGACGAGGACCTCAATGCCTACGAGCTCTTAGGTGTGACAATCGAAGCAACAGAGCAAGAAATAAAGTCGGCCTACAGACAGCGCTCACTCAAGGTTCATCCTGATAGGGTGAGTTCACCTCTACCATGCTACATATGTTACTCTAACTCTAATAAGAAGCCTTCAGCACCCAAATAACCCGGATGCAGGTAAGCAACAACTCCATAATCAACATATAATTCGCAACTGACGTGCACCCTAGCGACCAAGTTCCATGAACTCAACCAAGCTTACGAACTCTTACTTGACCCCATTCGTAAGACCACTTTAGATGCAAGTCTTCGTGTGAAAGTGGCACGGAAGGAACGATTTGCAAAGTTTGATTCGAAGCGGAAAGGGATGCAGGATGAACTCGAGGATGCAGAGCGAGCCGTGAAGCGGGCCAAAATGGACAAAGAAAGGGAAGAACGCAATCGTAAGGAGGAAGCGGAGAAAATTAAAGAAGAGGGGCGAAAGATGCGACAAGATAGACAAGATGCAATGACTCGGAAAGAAGAGGAAAAGAAAACAAGAGAACGAGAATCTACTGAGGCTTTAAAACTCGGTGAATATCTCCTGTCTTTTGCCATTCCAAGCTTATGGAGGCCCATCTCAGGACCTCTCGACACCACCGTAAGGATCAAGTATCCCTTGTCGAAGTATCCCACGCTCACAACACCCTCCTCTCTGGACACTTTACTATCCTCCTTCGGCTCTATAGATGTGTCTTCCATCGTAATATCTATGAAACCTTCCAAGAAGGCTCCCAACAAACCTCCAAAGTTTGCCACGGCCCTCGCCTCATTCGGGAAGATAGGCGATGCCCATGCAGCCGTTTGCGCATCAGGCATGGAGGCGAGAGGCATGAAGGATATCGATGTCTCCTGGGCGGAAGGCAAAGAACCAAGTGTGTTGGAGGCGCTGAAGTGGAACCACCAACTTGACTTGGGAGGTCACAATCTGCCATCCTCGAACCCTGCTATGCATCAGCCACACATGTCAGCGAGGACACCTGCAGGACCCGGGGTTGTTCCGGCTTCGTCTGCACCCTCATTCGTGAGTATTCTCCCAATATATTGTCAGACATACATCTCACAATCTTTTTTTCAGTCCTTTGACCCTTCAGAATCGCAGCACCCTCCCAGCCCTGCTGCTGTTAATGTCCCGGGGTTGGATTACGAATCGATCACACTGATGCGACTCCGGCAAGCCGAGAGAGAGCGGCTTGAGAGGGAAATAAGAGAGCAGGAGACCGTGTTGTAGAGGTCGACGTGTAGCAGTTCACTCATTGTATTGGTTTTCCTTTGAGTTGCGTTTGGACCTGCTGCAATTACAATTATACTTAGATCATTTCCTACCTGTTGTAATACCAGTACAAGGATTAAGCTGTTCACTAAA
This sequence comes from Ramaria rubella, assembly GCA_015039355.1. Classification (NCBI taxonomy): domain Eukaryota; kingdom Fungi; phylum Basidiomycota; class Agaricomycetes; order Gomphales; family Gomphaceae; genus Ramaria; species Ramaria rubella. Next base: position 136,624 of record MU134299.1, on the reverse strand, counting down.
GGTTGAGGATTGAGAAGTCACCAGTAGAACTTCCTGAAAACAGGCTTGATAGAATCGAATAAATAAGGAATCTATATATTCGGAACGAACGACAGAACAGAGCAAGGAAGCGCTTGTGGTGGTTGTACAATGTAGATGATGCAAAGGGGAAATATCTTTAGGAGTAATGTTCTTAATCGGATGGAATGTGAAGAATGGGGGACGTTAGGCGTGATAGAGCATCTGTGGTGTATACTGTGTATGCGAGATCGACTTGGTTGTCGTCCAAGCGAAGATAAGAGCTGTAGGCAAGACCTCTTTACCGAATAACGAAGCTATGCAATATGGCGAGTGCACAGACGCCAGAACATATGAAGAAACCCAAGGGATAACCATTGGGATTATCCTGAACGCTTATAGACCATACCTAATGGTCTTTAGTATTCGGGTGATTGAACGAGTCTCAGCCATCGAAGTCAAACTCACATAGCCCCCAAGTACAGGTCCTGCGAACCGTGCCAAGCTCACTATGCTCTGGGCCAATCCATTGGCAAGACCGACAACGTGCGGCGGAGACACTGGTCCATCGTTGGTTACAGTATACACCTGGAGCAGTGTGGCACTTACTATAGTTTAGTAGGATAGATACAGAGGTGTACGCGAACGTGGAACCGCAATAGCGCACGGCTCTGTGGAAAAAACTATGTCAGCTGGTGATCGAGGGATGAGACGGGAGGTCGCTCACGTGCTAATTGTCAATACTACGAGCATGAGGCGGCACATGAGTAAAATGAAAGTGGAGACGGATTGAAGGCATACGCGTCATTAGGAAGAAGTTGCCATCGCTCTCGGTGCTGGCGAAAACTCTGTAAAGTGTGACAGATGCGTATGCAGGGATGAAAAGAAGCGATCCAATACGAAACATCGCTAAGTGAGAGAAACGGCCGCGAGGTGGACTGTCAGTTTAACTGGTCGTTAATTGTATGAAAGGGTGGTCAGAATGAACTTGCCCAATGTTCCTGAAAAATGTTCATTAGTCCAAATTGCATATAGACCTGAGTGACAACATACGGATAGAGATAGAACTGGTAGGCTATCTGGAATAGACACATGAGTGCAACTGGGACGGACGTGAGCACAGTGTCTAACTGTCTAATACTCAGTCGATGACGTACTCAATTGAGCAAAGTTTCCGGCTTGGAGCCCGAGCCCGCCTGCTTCGTATTTCCTTCAAGCCAAGTCAGCCACGGTGCAGTCAAGGAAGGGTGCAATGCTTACGAAACAAGATAAGACAAGAAAACCTGATCATGGGTGGTAGAGTGCAGCGCCAATAATCCATATTGAAGTATGATCATGAGCGGTAGCTGCTTGAACACCGATTGGGGCTTTTCCTCTTCTACCTGAGATTGCCGTTGCCCCTCGGGAATGGTATCCAACGCATCACCAAACGGGTCCTCACCTTCTCCAGTCGATCGTAACTGGACCGGGGGCTCTACGAGTAGTCCAGGTGGTGCTCGGACACCTGCATTGGCATAAATAGAAGGTATCTGGGAAGTTACCGAAAAGGCGCGGGAGACACGGGGACGCAAATATGGGCTGGGAACTGCTCCAGGGCCCTCTAAATGTGATTCTCTCAAGGTTGAAGCCAAACCGGATAGTCGGGTGCGCGTGGGGGTTATGTATCTATTAGAAACATTACGCCCGGGGACGGGAGATGGTGAGTGGGCAGCGGAAGGAAAACGCCCTGCTGGAGAGTCACGCCGGCCAGGATAAAAAGCGTCGCGAGAAGCAGCAGACTCTGCAGTCAGTGTTCGATTCATCTCTAGAGGGTTTCGTGGACCAATAGAGTCAGCCGTAAACGTTCGCCGGACCTCCAGAGGATTTCGAGGCGCGGCAGATTCGAAGGTAGGCGTTCTGCTAATCTCTAGAGGGTTTCGAGATGCGGCAGAGGAAGCTGTGATCGTTCGATAGATATTTGAGCGGGGCGTCTCTTCTCCGTCAAAGTCGTCATCCTCAGAGAAGTCGGGGTCATCATCCTCGTCCGATATGTAAGGTTCATCGTTGTCAGCGTTGATTGCAGCAGCTACCCATAAGTCTGCAATGTTCGTGACAGCCATCTCATTTGCCATTAACAATCTCTGTGCAAAGTTCGACCCCTCGCCATGCGAGCTCACTGTACTCGTCAAAGGTTGTTCACCGAATGTACCCCGCCTGCGTCGAAGAGTGCTCGTAATACTGCCTCTGCGTAGGCTTACCGCTGCGCTTGGTAGTCGACTACGGGGCCCGCCATAGCCATACGCAGATCCGTTAGCCCGGCTCGTTCTCCCCGACGCAATCCTATTCGTTTTACGCGGGATAGGGATTGACGATGAAAGCGCATGACGATCGCTTGATGGCGATACTGGAGCATGAGCATCCGTCACCCGCTTAGCTAACAGTTGTGAAAATCGTTTTGAAACCTTTCTTTGCAGTTTCCTTACGATGTTACTAGACGTAATGGAGGCGTTATCATCTGTAATGAGATCCCCAGAGCCGAAAGTTTCTTGCACATCTTCTGGTGGTGGCTCTGTTTCTTCCTTCCCGATAGGGAGGCGGATAGCGCCTTCGCGCGATCCCCCATCTCTAGCAAGAAAAAGGCTTAATACGGCGCCTGACGTCCTCGTATTAGGCCTACTATCGAACATGTTCAAAAATGCTCACCAGTGAATGTAATTGAAGCTGCAACCGCACATGGAAGCAAGTATGGGAGACGCACGAAGATAGGGATCTTGGCAAAAACTCCTGGCCATTTCTCGACAGGAGATTCAACTATGTCGATAGATAAGAATCCATCCCATGAGTAAACAATAAATTACGCACAAGTACCGCCAATAATAGCTCCGGAAACACCGCCCAACCCCCAGGAAAACCTAGTGCAGTGTCGGCACGTGACACCAAATATAATAGAACATCGAGCTTACCCGAGTATAGCGTACGCTCTTCCTTCGTTGCTTCCGTCGGTAATATTCGTAACACTACTCCTAGCAACACCAATGCTCCCAGCGAAGATGCCTTGTAAAAGGCGGATCGCCAAAGCCTCGGGGAGAGAGGTTGACGTGCCAAAAGCTAAGCAGGTAAGCGCGCTCCCTAGAAGTGATACAAATAGTACAGCGCGCTGGCCATGTCGTTCTGCCACTGTTGCCTGAACAAGGAACTGTAAGCCGTGTCTGATAAGGGCTAGCCGAGTACTCACCCAAAGAAGAGATGTCAGGAACTGCGTGAGAAAGAATGTGGACACTGAAATGGATAGTAGATAAAGTTTATCAATTATTCCGATACGAGACAGACAGCCAAACGAACCAAGGATGCCGGTCCAGTATCCAACATCCGCTTCAGTATCTCCAGATAAGAATTCTGCATCTCACTGTTAGATCAAGCGTACAGGGATGAACAATTTCACTCGAACTTTCGACCATGAATAGCAGAAATGGGGTGGAAACATTTGCCGATAAGAACTCCCCGAGCATGGTCTAAGCAGGCATATTTAGCGCATGCATAAACTTACCTACAGTGAAACTCACGATACTCAACACAACCAAAGGTAACACAGGCAATGGTGTCGAGTAAACGCCTTGTGAGCCGCCACCGGGTAGTGCACTCGGAATAGGTGGCCTCTCCGACATAGGGCTAAGTAGTGCCTCTGCATCTCGGATACTTCTATCTCCTGTTGTGCTGAAAGTACGTGTCAAGGGAACGCCTTGCGGCCTATGGAAGGTAGGTTGGCTGAAAGAGACTCTGCCCTGGTTATCTTGCCTAGGTTGCGGATAATGTAGGAACTGAGGATGGGAATTTATAGGTGGTGTGTTAATTTCAAGTGCAGATTCGTCAAACAAGCTATGAGCAGGAATAGGGATATTTTGCGATGGACTCGATGCCATCCCGGCGTCGAGATGAACTTTGTGTGACCAGCCGTGACGGGGAAACGTCACAGCTCCAAGTCAACACATTCTCCCACGAGTGGACAAATAGCGTCGTCACAGCCTCCATCACACCTCCAGACTCCAACCGATATCGGGCCACTGTGGTAAAATCGGAAAACAGGATAGCATTGACGAGAATGATCACGAACTGATAAGGATACAGACAAAGTCTCACAGCTTATAACTACCATGAATTCATTACAGGTTATCCAACTCGAAGATCGGTTCATCACGAGCGGCGTTGTCGCGAGATCTTGGTGGGTTGAGATATCAGTTCATGGGGCGGTAACTTTCTGAGAGTATCTTGTTGATGTTAACAGCGAAGCCTAGTAAAAAAGAACTCTAGATTTGGGGTTGTTCTTGCCGCGCGCACTAGTGTTCACAGCATTCCGAGCCCACGAAGCTTCTCCGGGACTATTGCTCTTTTATGCAGAAGAACGAACAGCATAACCTTAACTTTGATTGATTGACTTGTGAAGTCGTGTCCTAGATCCAGGTACACACTACTTTTCGAACTAAACTCACAACCTTCTTTTAAATTAAATATTTATATTATGTATCAGATTTCTCCTTGTTACAGTGGTGTGGTGGACCATACGTATTAGGTTTCGTGCGTCTTGGCCGGGGTTGTCACCCTTCCGTACTCGGAGTCATGCTTGTCCTGCCTCGCCGTCGTCCACGCGTGGCTCAACTCGCAGCCCCTAATCCCCAGCATCCCTATATCCGCCGCATTGTGGATTCTGATTTGAAATTACCAATCCCAAATTATAGATGTGTGCAAGATAGGGCCTCACTCCGTATTTGAGAAGTCAGCGCTCAACGCCACAACCACCCAATTGTACGTTCCTCCACAAAGTCCAGCATGACATACCGTGCCTGCAGTGCGTAGTGATAACGGATTCCGGGACACTTTTTAAATGCTAGACTAAACAAGATGATGATTTCTGTAAGTCCGAGATTGAGCACTTATATATGCACGGCTTGATGGATATATCATATTTATCAACAACAACCATTATTTAGTGACCCCTCCTCGACTGAATGATCCTGAAACTTATGGTTTAATCATAATTTAAATGAAACACTTATTTTTGCGCGTTGATCACGTGAAAGGCACGTGATCAACGCTTCAATCATCACCAGGCTGACAGGGACACCAGAGTAGACTACTGACAGTGAAATCGTTTGGGAGTAGAATAACTGATGTTTTCAACAGTGGTTCAACCTCCCATCTTATCATTATTCTCGTCCGCATCCAGCGAGCCCTTATCGCTTTTCTCGGTGCATACGGACCCGTCTCTGCCATCGGATTCTTTCGTGCATATCTTGGACGACGAATCGTCTCTGCCTGAACCGCCGCTTCCTAAGACCTTGATAAAACCAATCAAACTAGACGGTGACCAGGACCGTGAAGGTGATACAAATGGATTCTCGATATCGACTCCGGTGCTCCATATCCAATCCCCAACCCTGAAGTTTGGATATATACGTTGCCCCCCATTGAACTGGAAACGCCACTCAGCACAAAGAGACCGAGACCTTGGAATAAAGCTCGGTTGGCTGCATATGCAAGTGCGAAATATGGGAAGAGAATGGAGCTTTGAAGTGGGCGTCGTCGACCAATCCGGACGAGAAGGTCGTATCAGATGTTCCACATTTCAAGTACGCGCTGTACCAGCTTCTATTTAATGGCACTCCGCCACTCACGACGGTGCGCGGTTTTTCATAGAAACAGCCCTCTGTTCGCTATAGTTCTGAATCCCGGGGGTCTCCCATTCTGCACATCCCGTTCGGATTTCCAGCTCCTTCTTCCCACCCACTCACCTCATGGTGTACGATCTCCCTCCACATTCCCTCCCTCATGCCTCACTTCTCTTCTCTCCCTTCCCAACGGACCAATCCCCACACCCCCCTGCCAAGCAGCCAGTTTTCGCACATCGCGTTTGTTAAGGTTTACGCCACTTGCAGGTTACGTAGGATTTGGTTCACCGCGGAGAAGCCCGACGCGTCCGAACCTTGGGAGTTTGGCCTGTACTCCCGATAGTGAACCGACGAATTTTCACGCATCTTGACATTAGCCCGGCCACAAAATTATGTGTAATTTGTCTAAGAATTTCGTTCAAGGACTGTTACATATTTCTTTCGAATATCGTCCAATGCGAATACATCTCTGAATACACAGGGCATACTGACAAGCTACAAGGGGCCCTTCTCTATTATCTATAGCATTAGGTGTTTCAATCGTATCGATCTCCATCTAGTCCATCGCCCATAATTAGCCCTCCTGTTGCGAAGCCCAGGAGCGAGATGGCGGACGCAATATAAAAGACAAAACTTCCGCCTTTTGACGTATTCCATGGATAATATAGGTTTCATTAGTAAAATTCACCTGAGGTGAATCAACGGAATTTTGTCACCTGCAAGATTCTTGTCGACGGATAGTGCCAGTAGCGAGGTCACGCCTGCTGGTCCTAACGCCCGCAGGAATGATGCTGTGGTCTGCGCGAGGCCGTTTGCAGCGCCAAGGGCCGGGGGAGGTGTCGCGGAGGTAAGTAGAATCGTGATGCAGCCTACGACATCATGAATTAGCTACTCATCAAGCTAAAAAAACAATGGTGGACGCACTTGAAACCATCGACGCTGTGGGAAACATTCCTGCTTGCAGCATTAGAATTATCCATACGCCAACGCCTACGCTCCCCTTCTTTGCCAGCCAGCTAACCAAGGGGAATAGGGCAAAAATGGCCGCATATGCCAGCATCCCAGCTCGCAGCATCTTCTTGCTTCCCCATACCGCATGTATGCTTGCAAAGTACATAACCTGCGTCGTGCCGTTGAAAACGCCGAGTACTGCAAGGCACACTCCGATCTGAGATGGGGAGAATCCCAGGCCTCCGAATTCAAAGGGGGCCGCGAGATATAGCGGAAGTACAGCGGTGAGTGAGACCTCGAGAAGGGAGAAAATGGAATAATTGAGGAGAATAATCATGAGTGGCGGTGTGATGAGTGAGCGAAGGGTAGGGCGAGGACCACCCAAGACGGGGGTGCTTTGGATTGGTGGCGGATTGGAGACTGACGAACTGGCTCTGGATTCTATGAGTTGGTATTCCCCGTATCCGTCGTGAATCGAGGGCTCTCTACGAGAGTGCAGAGTCTAATAGAGAAGTCAGCTCACCATTTTTGAAGAAATCGACGAGTTCCCACCTCTTTGAGAAAAAAGAAGGCGAGAACAAAGGCGCTGGCTGAAACTGTGGCCGAAAACAAACACGGAAGAAGATATGGATGTCGCTTCCAGAGTTTATTGTCACCAAATAGATGAGGAAGTCGCTCATATGGATGAGACAAAGATCCACCAACGAGCGGGCTGTTCATCGCAGAATATTAGCGCATATGTCCACAGGGCTTAAAATTGGCTCACCCAACAGTTGCGCCGGCGCTCCACATAATTGGCAGCCATGCAATTGTGCGCGCGAAATTGGAGGGATCAAGAATCTCTGCCATTGCACCTCTTAGCACTGCAAAATTTGCATTCAGAACACCAGCGAGCGCTCGACTGAAAAGAAGTCCCTGGAAAGTGTTGGAGAGCCCGAAGCAGGTCGCGGAGATGCTGATCCCTGTAACCCCCATCAACAATACGGGACGACGGCCAATTTGATCACTGATTCTGGCCCATTGGAGGACGAAAATCGCCTCAGTGAAAAAGAACGTAGTGTCCTATGACGTAATGCTCGTGAACGGAGGAACAAAGGTATGTCACTGAGGCAACTTACGATTAGTCCTGAGTAGTAGCCTACTTTTCCCATATCACCTCCTGTGATCCCGATTTCCTCTATAAGCTATGGGCGGAAGAACGTCAATAGAGAGGAAGATGAAGGTTTGGGCAGCCTGTACTTGGGGCAGATATGGCTGTATCTGCGTTGCGTGAATCGGCTCTGCGACCGCTAAAGCTAACAGGCACAATATTTGGCGCGTCGGCACTGGCGTCGAGCCCTTGTGTTTCGTGAAACTCGGCGCGCGGGGGATTGGCTCCGAAAGCATCATCGCCTCCGTTTCAGCATCGAGGTCGGGTTCGGAGAGCAGCCTGATCGAGAGGGAGTCATTATACTGCCACAATTCAGTCAATTTTACGAGAATTACATGCTGAAACGCGCAGAGGGTCTGCTGGCCGGAAAGCGTTGGTCCGACGGCATTCTCAGGTGTTTTTCACTGGACGCCAGCGTGATAAATGTTGAGGGGTAAGGTCTAAGGGGGAGAGCGGGAGTGGTTGACGGCGTAGTTGACGACTCGGAATGGAGGCGGAGATGGGCGTGGACTGGGCGTGAGTGCACCGAGCATGCCAACGACAGCCGTGGGAAAGTAACGCGCCCCTCCCACCGGACTTTGAACCTCTGTCACAGCGACTCCGACCACACATTGTCGTTCTGCGCTGCCCAGTATGTATGTTTGCCTCTATCCACGATGAATACGAAGAAAATTTTCTGTGGGTGTCCTTCATGTCGAATTCCACCACTTCTCGTCTGAGAAGTCAACGACTACAAGCACGCTGATGGAACATGCCATCAAATCGACAGTCAGAGGACCTTGAGTTCGAGACGCACTCATTAACGCCTCTCCGTGCGCTTGATGAAGACTAAACATCGACCTCGAGGTGATAAACCCCTTACCCGCGGGCCAATTTGACCCTCGCAAATGAACAGTACGTCTTACATCATTTCGCGGGCCCGAGCCCACATCGTTTCGTGACAGAAAGAACGGCATGCTAATTATTTATCAATTTACATCCATTAATCAACATCTCGGACGCCTCCGAGGATGTCTGCCTGCGAACTCTCGTCGAGTATCTAAACTCCAGGCACGGTGTATCGGCGGTGCGCGCGTACCAGTGCTGTGGTCACTCTCGCGCCAGCCACAGGACGCAGCAACCCCGTCACATTCACGTCCCTTGTGCTCGCTCTAGGACTTGCACTCACCAAATCCGACGCCCTCCACACCTTCCCCCGCAATTAATAGTATACATCCCCTACTCCACTGACACGAGCGCCCAACAAACAACGTCCGAGCATGGAAGCATCTTCTTGGATCTCACCGGGTCTCTGGTGAGATCCCTTTTAGATCTTCGATACCCGTCACGGCCTCGGAGCGACGCAATAATTAATGCTCAACGCAATTTCCCTCCGGCGTCCTAGCACTCCGCGCACAAATCGGGTAATACCGTCTCCCCACTCGCGCGCTTCGCGAATGCACGCCTTTCATTTCTGCGCCTGCAGTCACGATCACGAGATCCAGATCTCGCGCATCAAATAATAATACCTGGCATATCAGATAATAACCACCATGTATCACGCTTGCGCGCAGTGCTTCGTGAGTGGATCCACATGGTTTTTTTTTCTTTTCTTGTGTTGTTCTTCCTGTAGAAACGAACGCCACTGTGACAGTTTGTTTCGAACCTTGATATGATCGTTCTGCCAGCGTTCTGTTTCGCGTTCTGTCACCGCAGCCAGCCAGTCAGCACCTTGACAGCACAATACGCTGGCATCAGGTGATCCACCCACCGCACGGTCGCAGCCTCCTCGCCTCGGAACGCATGACATTCACATCGCGTCCCGATATCGCGTTTCACACTTCACGCTCCACGCATCCATGCTTCGCGATTCCATTCAACACCCCTCGCTTCGTGATTCGATCACCACCCCAAACCTCCGACCTCCCAAATCACAGTGGCACCCCCCCTCCCCTCCCCCTCCCGGACCCGAAAAAGAAACACGTACACACCCACCCGGCAAACTCGACTCATATGCATTACCCCTTCATTTCATCCCAAGCAAACATCACGACCCAAACGGGCGGAACGATCCCCAGCAGCAGCCTCCAGGGCCATCGCAGTCTAAACCACATCAATAATAATAATTGTAATCTCGCCATGGAAGCGCGCGAAAACGTCTGACTGGCACCGCGTGTCCTCGACCGCCCGAGTGCCTTCCCGCGATCACCCGGCGAAGTCGAATTTCGAACAGTACTAGTTACTTACAGTTGACGTCGTACAATACATACATGCGTACATTCATACGCTAGTACTACATACAGTGGCACCGGCGGCGAAGCTCACAGCGTGAGCCCTCGGCGCGCGTGCCAATGCATGTGTAGTCACGTCGCCGCACGACACAGCAGAAGCGCCCCCCCTCGGACCCGCACTCCCAAACCCAAGCGTAATTTCAGCATTCAGGTTTATTATTAGGAATTTTCATTTGCAATTTTCCTTTTTTTTTTTTTTTTGGTCATTAGAAGTGTAACAAGACGATTATTGCAAACGAGGCTACAAAATACATGGGGGAGGACAAGAGTGGGTCCTGGAGAAAGCTAGCCTGAGACGACGGACTCTGCGCATATGTCATATGTATGTATGCATGTATGTGCTTGCACGAGCGGTCGCAGCCTAAGAGTGAGATCGGGGCTCTATGGTTTTATAGTAGTCAGACCCGCAGTAAGAGAGAAAACAGCAAAAAAAAAAAGAACACAACAACAACGACAACACCGATGACAACCTGAACCTGAGCCTTATTAGCGAGACGACGACGACAAAAAAAAACCATTTTGAGGGGTATAGTGAGACGGCGTGGGTGAATGGGAGAGAGGAAAAACGTGGAGGAATAGGATACAGGGGGAATATTGGGCTGTATGCGTGTATAGCGAGCGAGCGTACTGGGCCCTGGCGGTGGGGTTCGAGTTGGTGTGTGATGTATATTCTGGACGCGGGAAGGATGAAGGGGGAATATTGGGCTGTATGCGTGTATAGCGAGCGAGTATACTGGGCCCTGGCGGTGGGGTTCGAGTTGGTGTGTGATGTAGATTCTGGAATCTGGACGCGGGGTAGCCTGAGACTAGCGACTAGTACACCACGAGTGTATCCGTCCTCGCCGACGTCGACAGTCCCTTGAACTGCAGGAAATAAATTAAAAAGAATAAAAAACAAAAATAAAATAAGAAACAAGAAACAAGAAACAAGAACGCTATGAGCTTAGCACTACCGAGGAAGACAGGGGAGAACAAAGGGAGAGCCCAGGGTACGCACCTGTATCCCCCGAAACGCATAGCTAACGCATTGATCCCCCACCGACGCGTCCACGTCCCCGTCCACGACCAGCTTCGAATCGTCCACAGGCACCGCAACCGACGTGTCCCGATCGCGATCGCGACGAGCCTGCGCGCCGAACTTGAACCGAAACGCCCCGTCGCCCTCGCCCTCGCCCTCGCCGTCCCCCTCCGCACCATAATCAAACGGCGCCCTCAAGCCCGCTCCAAACTCCTCAAGCTCTCCAAGCTCCTCAAGTTCCCCACCACCACTACCGCCACCATCCCGACCTAAACCCAAACCCAAACCCCGACACTCCCCATACCCATGCTCAGATTCGCGTTCAGACGGCCCAGGAGATCCAGATGCATACCCATACCCCGACCCCGACACAGAAACGTCGGACGCAGACCCAGACGCAGACCCAGACACGGACGCAGACCCAGACGCAGGCCCGCACCCGACTTCACGACCCAGACCCAGACTCCACCCCCTCACCCCACCAGCACCATCAAAGCCCCCACAACCCGCAAGACGACCCAGACCCAGACCCAGACCCTCATCACGGTCCTGCACGGCGGCAATCGCGTTCAAGTCTGCGCAGCGCGAGGGGCGGGGGCGCATACCTATACCTGTACCTGCACCTGGACGTCCGGGCCCACACATACCAGACCCGGACCCGACATCAACACCCAGATCCCCCTCCCCCTCCAGCTTCCCCTCCAGCTCCCCCTCCCTCTCCCTCTCCCTCTCCCTCTCACGATCCGGCTCCCTCCCCCCCTCACGCTCACAATCCCGCTCGGGCTCGAGCGCCTCGAACGCCGCGCCGTGGATGCGGAGGTGGCGGCGTGCGTTGGAGCGTACGGCGAAGGTCTTGAGGCAGGAGGGGACGGGGCATCTGTATGCTGTGGGGTGGGATACGTGCGTGTGTTGGTGGTGTTGGGTTGGGGTGGGTAGGGGTTAAATTGGTGCGATGGTGGGGTGTTGGGTTAAATTGGTGCGATGGTGGTGGGTTGGTGGGTTCGGGTGGAAGTTGAGTTGGGTAGGTAGAAAGACGATGGAGGGGAGGGGGTATAAAGGGGTCAGTAAAACGTATCGTGAACGTGCGATGAAATGGTGGAATAGAACATTTAAAAGTGAAGAGCGAGCTCGAAAAGGCCAAGAGCGGGCGCGAGAAGAATAACAGTGCGAGCTGGAGCGCAACGCGCAGGCAAGCGCAGAAGTAAAGCAGAAACCAGCACGCCAAAATCAAAAAACCCAACACGCAAACCAAAAAAACCGCAACACCCTCTCTCCCTCAAAAAAACACACACACACAAGAAAGCAAACACGCAAAAAACCCCAACACGAAAACCCCAAACCCCCAAAACCCCAAAAAAAAACCCCCCCAACCCCAAAACACCTCCAAGACAAAAAAGAAAAAAAAAAAAACCACTGAACCCGCAAAAACCAAAC
>MU134299.1:92778-120549 GCA_015039355.1 Ramaria rubella | reverse complement strand
GCCCGCCCACTCCCCACCAGCACCCACGCTCCCAGACCAGCCCGTCCCGCTCCCACTCCCCAACGCCATCGCCACCCCCCTGCGCTCCTAGAGCGACTGTAGAACTGACTCTAGACCCCCCATTTTTGCCTCCGCGGCGCCGCTTCTCCAAATCTCCGACGCCATTTTCATTCCCCGGTCCTCGCCCTCATGTCTGTGTCCCCGGCCACACAAGCCCACGCGCCACCAGTTTGTGCCAGGAGTGTCCGTATCAGATGCATCTCGCCTATCGCCCCTTTTGCAGCCAGAACCGTCTTGTCGTCGTCGCTGCGATCATGACGCCATCATAATCACCCACACGTGTACTGTATTCATCAGAGTATCCAGAGTTTTGTGGCTCGTGATCGTGTTCAGAGTATCCGTCGTATTTGTGGTATTTGTGGTATTTATGGTATTCATGGTATTCACCCCCTTCGATGCACGTGCATAAACCATCCCTTTCATCACTTCTGGTATCCTATTCACGGTATCCATCATATCCATCCCGTTCAACATACCCCGTATTCCCCGCACCCTATCCCACGACGCCTCGCTTCCTCGCCACGCATGATCGTGCCTCGCCCATCCTCGACCCAGGGGTCCCACCTCCCTGCCTTCCGCTGAAGATCCACCCCCACTCTGACAACCCCGATGGCGATCTCACGCTCAGATGCCCTTACTATTATTATTATTATTACACGTACATAACAACACTGTACGTGCTGCGTCCCATTCCCGACTCCCCGGCCCCGCGTGTACGCACCGTCCTGCCATGGTTACCCTGTTAATGGTGCCCGTCCATCCTTGGACTTCGCATCGGCGTCTTACTAACGTCAAGTCACCCGCTGTACGTGTTTTCCGTTTGTTTCTTTTTCTTTTCTTTTTCTTCTTTCCTTTCTTCCTTCTTTCTCTCGAACCCTGCCATGCTTCCATATCCCATCCTTCTTTCCTTCCCACAATCCATCCTTCTTTCCCTCCCACAATCCAGGAATTCCTTCCCACCCTCCCGCAAAAGCTTCTCAGGCTTTCTTGAAAATCGTACCATGGCACCCAACACACGCGCACGGCGACAGTACGTAAACCCATGACATTGGCGCAACCGCACAACGCGTTCCACAACGCGTTCCACAACCAATCCATAATCCATACTCCCATGTTCTCTCCCAAGCCCCGAGTCAGTCACCTCCGCAAACCCGACGTCCACGCTACTGCCACGACTCGAGCTCAGCCTCCCACTGGCAATACCGGATCCATCCATCCATCCACATTCCCCTATCACCCAGGCCTCAATCCCATCCCATCCACCAACCCACCTACCGACCCCCACCTCTGAAGCACGCACACTCAACACATCACCCCACAACGCCGCGGCATGCCTCACCTCCGCACCTCAGCCTCCCACCCCGGAGCACGCCCCGCCACTCATCAAGAACTCAGTCCCGATTCCTAAGGCGCAAACACCCCTGAGCCCAGCCCCGACAAGGTAAGTAGGCATGCAGAAACGCGCACAGATACACATACGTACCACGATCACCCCACTCGGGGGCCGGGGGGCGGAGTTGCATGCACCTCCTGAATTAAGCAGCTTCACTCAATAATATCAACCCACGACGCCGCCTCACTCCCCGCACCTCAGACGTTGATGATTGGCCACTGGTCCCCTTCTCTCTTGCTCGGCGGTAACCCTGGTAAGCGTTCTGCACACCCCATGACGCATGATACCTCGGAGTCAGAAAGCTAACCTGCGTCTAGCCTGTCTCAAAGAGGCATAATCGGAGAACCTGCATACCTCCTAGACCTAATCGGAAACCTAGCCCACGCCTAATCGGAAACCCAACCTAACCTCCTAGGCCAAATCGGAGAGCTAGCCTACGCCAAATCGGAAGAAACATACGCACGCACGCACGCCTGGGATCCGGCGAGTCAGTCAGTCGTTCTAGGTCTAGGTCTTTATCTAGGTCCGACTACGCTTCTCAATTCAAGGAGGCTGTTCTCTTCGGCGCTGAGTATCCATACCTAGAATTTTCCTTCGGCCACCGTCGCTAAAACGTCTAGTACGTACGTACGTACGTGTTCAATATGCTCATGTTTTATGTATTGATGAACGCTGGCTGGGAGAGAGTTGAGAACGTGTCAGGGGCCGAGACTATGGCTGTTTAGGTATGCAGGGTAGCGTGGAGCCCCCTGGGTGTGGAGTAGGCTGATGGGGTGGTGGACTGCGGTGCTGTGATGCTGTTGATAAAGTTTCTACCGCTGCGTAGATAGGCATTCTCGCTTGCAATCGTGCATTCGTTACCTATCTCGCCTCTAGCTGTTACCTGTGTCTTTTATTATGTTATGTTGTGTTATTTTTGTTTCTTTTTTGATTTTGATTTTTTTGACGTTAAGGCGTGAGTCCAGTCCTCCAGTAAGTACTAGTCTCCCTCCCCCCTCCAAAAAAAACCCCCGATAATAGTAATCACAGCGTGTACACTCTAAATAACCCCCTGATAAGCACGAGCGTAAACATAAACATTAACGCTCGAACCTAGCCCCCAGACCCAGACGTCACCCATACCCATACACGAACACGAACGCAAACCTTGAGCTTGAACCCCCCTCAGACTCATCACCGTGACGATCGAATACCCGGTCGACCCATATCCCGAGTCGACCGTCCCCTTCATCCGCTTCAAGCGTACTAGTGCGCATCAAGCACCCGCACCACCACCACCAACACGAGCACCACCACCAACACGAGCACCACCACCAACACCACCACCAGCACTCGCACCAGCACTCGCACCACCAACCCCCCAATCAAACCCAAACCCAAACCCAAACCCAAACCCAAACCCACGACCCGGACCACCCACAAACGCGAAATTAGCGCACAGTACCTCGCACGTTGGTTCAAACGCAAACAGCGTCCAGACCCCCCAAGTCCCCCACGGATCCCCCCCCCCATCACCGGCACTGTCACGGTTCTGTATCGCGATGATGGGGGTTTTTTTTTTTTTTTTTTTTCACTTACAGCTAAGACTCGTCAGCGTCTTCACGCGTCACGTTTAGTTTTACTCCCGTACCGTTACCGTACGATGGCATTGGCTCCCGGCGTACGTACCGTGACTCACTCCTTCCTCCTTTCCTTCCGTCCTTCCTTCCTTCCTTCCTTCCTTCTTTCTTTCTTTCAACGTCCCCTCGCTCTCTGGTCAATCAGTCAGTCAGTCAGTCAGTCAGCTCGCCCGCCCACCCGCTCGAGTCCCCACACCTCCCTCCACCTCCCTCAGCCCACCTACCCAGTGCACACCCCCAGACCCAGACCGCTCCAAGCCCAAGTCTACACCCTACCCATGCCCTCACCCGCCCCAGCCCCATCACCCCTCCTCACTCTTCTGATTGCGCGCAGCGAGTCGAGCAGAGCAGAGCAGAGTATAGGAGGAGAGGGGTGTTAGTTCAATCAACACTGCCTGTCTGTGGACGCTCAGGCTGCGATGTGTGATGGATGACGGGTGGTGTGATGTGATGGCCTGGGGTCATGCAGGGTGCCCGACGCATGATCCACGCTCCATGACGCATGATTCAAGGTCATGACGCACGACCTGCGCCCCATGACACACGGCGCACCTCAAGCCCTAGGGTCCCAGGTATGACGTGCTGTGCGCTCGACGCCCCACTGGCAGCATGAAGGGAAAGGAAGGGAAAGGAAGGGAAGGGAAGGGAAGGGAAAGGGAAGAAGGTAAAAGAAGAACAGCAAAGCGCACCACACCACACCGCACCACATCACAGCGCACCGCATCATCTCATACACCAGCCAACTAACCCCCCACCAACACACCACACACGCACGACACGTCTTGCATCCCCCTCCACCTCACCCCCCAAAACGCAACATGCATAACCAAAATACCCCCCCCACCAAAAAAAAAAAAAAACCCACCAAAGCTTCCCAACCGCAGAACCGCCAAAAATCATGGTACAACCCAAAACCCCGCAGACGCACGCAACGCATAACCAAAGACGCACCCGCAAAACGCACAACCAAAAAAACACACTCGCAAACGCACAGCGCACAAACGCACCGCAAAAACGCACAGCGCAAGGGCAAAACGCACACGTTTGACGACATACACACTCGCGTACCAGCAGCTCTACGAGCGGGTCCGCAAGCGGCTGTCGAAATGGGCGTGGAGCACCGTGGCGTTGGACATTGATGCATTATGCATTACGAGTACGTACGTACGTACCCTTGGGTGAGGATGGATTCGCGCGCCGGTATCAGTCACGGTGCCACTGCATGTTGTCCCGATCCCCAGCCTACACCCACAGCCTGGATCGCTCTGGCCCGGGTGTCTGGATCTAGAAAAAGTCACTGTACGTTGTGGGGGCTGTTAAGATCGTTAAAACACGACGCTGCACGTACGCTAATTTGGGGTTATGCATGTGCGGGCTGGGACAGCTTTCCGAGTTTCCTTGCGTCGGGGTCTATATTTATGCTCCACATGCTGCACCTTATACCGTGACGTCCCCGTCTAAGGGGTTTTCCTCTCCATGTTCCGCTGCAGAGGTTCCGTTATAAGAGGGTTTGCGTTGGAGGGCAGGTGGGCTGGGAGGGTGGAGGCAGGGGAGAGAGAGGGCGGTGCTTGAGCCAGAACCGAGTTCGAGGACGACGAGGCATGTGTCTACAGTTTATGAGTGTGAGTGTTGTGCATTTTTGTTGTTATTTACTCTGACTAAGCGATGAATAGAGGAAGGGAGACTGAGAGGCGGACGGCCGTACCCGTACGGATGAGCCCCCGTTCGATAGGCTCGGAGCACTGGGAGAAGACTTGGAGGACGAGCGGGTTGGCTTCCGCACTGCAACGACAATATAATGTTGCAGGTGGATTGGAATGTAGTGGGTGGGTCATTGGGTGGGGCTCACCGTCATGTTTCTTTCCTGCGGAATGGATCTGAATGCGCGGAGTCGGGATTATGGCGATTGGGGATCAAGATGGCTCTATCGGCAGCAGTGTAGGAGCACTCGATAAGGAAGAACGCAAAGGAACGCACGCACTCACGCACCTTGGGTGTAATCAACAGCACGAACCCATCGTACCGCACCATATCCGTACCTCCACCTCCCCATCCCCCACCCCAATCCATAACTCCACCATCCAACACCGCAACAGAATCCAGCCCCTACCCTCCCCCACAACGTTCTCCTCAGTTTCCAAGTTCCAAGTTCGCCAGTGGGAAGTTCATGACAAGGATGCACAGTGATGCTCGGAGCACGATGATGGAGCACGGATCACAGTGATCGTGATTGCGGAAGACAAAAAATGAAGAGGCGATTTAACGTTTTGAGAGTCAGTGATCGCCGGGTGTGGTGGGTCGTAGTGGTGGTGCATCAGTGCGGGGCCGTGGGGTCACGGGTGACCACGCCGGGTAGGGCTCGCTGTCGATGCGGAGTGGGGCTGGGGTTGAGGCTGGGCTGGGCTAGGTCCTGAGCAAGGATCCTTTTGAATCCTCGGATTGTGTTGTGGTGGTGTGCTTCATTACTGAGTCGTCATTGGGGTGCATGCTAGGCATCGTGGTGCGGTGTCGTGTTCGTTGGCGGGGTGTCGCTTATCGCGGTGGCGTCTGGCTCTATGACGACTCGGGGCGTTCTGTCTATAGTAGCGCCACCTTCGCCACCACCGTCGGCTCTGTGCTGCATTCTTCGCTTGACGACACGACACCCTCCAAGACTGAGTCCACACCGTTGACGATTCAGTTCTCCCTCGCGCCGGGATCCACCACAGACTGGACATGCAACCCCGAACGTCACCCCGTTTACCTCACAACCGCACCCACACCCACACGGCGCACCACACCGCAGCAGTGGCATCACCCCATCACCTTCGAGCCTTCCACCACACCCGAGTCCACCGCGCGCAAAGCCTCGAAGCCAAACCTCAAACGTCACGGTGGTCCATCCTCGTCACCATGGAGGTGGAGCGCAGTTGAAAGCCCCGCTCCCATACCGTGACTCCAACTGCGTACCCACGGCAGAACCACTTTGCCCCGCCCCTCGGACCCTCTGTGCCAAACCATTCAAAACTGAGTTTCGGTGTCGGCAATGGGTGCGGGCGGCGGAGTTACCGTTTGGCGCCGGAAATGCTGAGAAGGCGAGAAGAGTGGCCACTTTGAGTTGGGGGCTGTGTACTTGTATTCTTTGGGCACCTGGGACGCCCACTGTAACATATATAGTAAACAGGGACTGGCGCCCCGGATGCACTCGTTAGTTATGTAGGTTTCACAGCTGGAGGCACATACCGTAATTAATACCACACTTAATCCTCACCTTAGAAATTAAATATCAACCGGTATTTAACTGGGTGCATCCGGGGCGCCAGTCCCTGTTTACTATATATGTTACAGTGGGCGTCCCAGGTGGTTGTAATCCACAGGCACGCTCCGGCCATTGTCGTCGTCGTTGAAGATGATGAGGACAATGAAAACTCCTTTTCAAAAATTTCAAAGATACATTGATTTACTTCGCATTGCCTTACATCCTTTTAGAATAGTCTTAGAATAAATATTTTACATACAAAAAAACGTGAGGACTGAGCACTGTCAAAGTTTTATCTCACGTGACTTCTGTTCAGACGTTCACACCTTCGCTCCCATCGTCACTCAGGCCTCAGGGTTATGGCCAGACCTAAGGTCAAAGCGACATCACAAAAGGTTACCTCCTATCATGCATCATGCCTCCCCAATGGTACCATCCGGACTATCGAGCGGACATGGGGACCTCGCCGAATCGCAGAGGTGAAAGCTGAGCTAAAACTACGCTGGGGATTACTCCTTGAACGTAAGTTAGTATCTTGTTAGTCTCATCATCGCTGGTATGACATCCTGTTCTTTAGATTCAACTGGTATAGAATGTGAGACTATGCAACAAGGAGACCTCAGCTGTGATGCCACTGCCAGCACATTAACCTTTGTCGATGTCGATATAAGTGATGCTTGTGTTTCCTTCAACACGCCTGGGGACGACATAGGAGATGGAGAGTGGGTCACAGAGGATGAGAATAACATACAAGAGGTTTATAGTGATCTGACAGATGGAATCCACGAGATCCATCACCACCACTTCATACAAAGGTGTGTACCAGTGATATGCACCTCTATATGACACACTGACAATTGTATCAGACCGCTGGATCGTAGAATGCATAGAGATCACACCGAGCGACAAAATATTGCATGGGGTCTCTTGTCTCCTGCCCTCGTAACTGCCCATTTGCAATGGTCATACCATGGACCTCCTGACATACCAATTAACACCCCTCTCCATCCCTCTATCAAGGTGATGGACTTATTCGGTGAGTGCCTCAATTTCTTGTATACTATAAATTGACTCACAACATCACAGCATCACGTGACATCGCGTTCCCACTCCAAGACCACTTTTCCCTTAACGTAACGATGGCAAGACACGGTTACATTGGAAACGCACCCACGCACCCGTCCCTTGCATTCTCCACACGCATGCTTCAATTGCTGCAAGTTCTCACTGCCAGATGCCCGCAGTTGAGCCTGCAATCATTTGTCAAGTCTATCTGTGACATCCATCGGGTATGCAGCATTTATATGTATTTTTCTTCTATTAAACTCATGTAATATGTGAAAGATTGCTTACTGTCCAACTCTTCGAAGCCAGCTATCGACAGCCTTTGACGCGTACCTCGAAATCAGCTGACAAATCAAGCATTGAGTTCAAACAGAACTCCAGCATAATACACCCAAGTGGTGTCTTCAAAATGCGTGTGTTCCCTGCACGTATGTTTTGGAAGATGAGCCTCCCTTGGAACACACAATGCTCATCGCCATGGATGGCCACGAGTCATTGAAATGAATGGAGCGTGCTCGGTATCAAAAGGATGATGCAGGTCGTGTGATAAGCTCTGAAAGGATTGAATGGCAGGACATGCGCACCATACAAACTGACGTGCATCTGAATGAGGAAGAAGTCGATTGGTTCAAGAATGAGGTCAAATGGTGCAAATTGCCCCAACATGAAACGGTATGTCACCCTTATATATTTAATTCTCATGGATTCAATTGTCTTTTAGAATGATAATGAGCTCAGTACTCAAGCTGAACAGGTCCGCCCTGTATTTGCAGCAGATGTGCAAGAAGGCCAGCCAGTCGATGGTGTTGACCAGCCAAATCCTTGTGTACAGTGATGGGCCAATCTTGCAGATGAAAACACAAAGAAACGTCTGGCAATTTTCTGTGAAATGGGGATTTTTTTGGCTGTCTGTTGACATGGAACTGCACTTTTCATGTGTGACATGGTGAGGAGTGGTGAACTGTATGGTTGTCAGTTCATTAAATCTGTTATTTTATTAACAATTCTAAATAGTGCCAAGTATCCATTAGCTGTCACAAACGAACTTCTGGACATATTTGGGTCACATTTGTTGTGTGGCTATGATATTGGCTGTGGATTTTCGACTACGGCAAACAACAGCACCCTTGTTGGACCTAAACTGCGCAGTTACGGCAGTCGGTTCTGTGTAGGATCTTTTCATGGGCATGCCCACTGTCGTACATGCCAACTCAACTGGCATCCTCTGTATCTAAAGGGATGTGGCCTGGAGGATTTTGAAACCTGTGAGCGTGTGTTTTCACGTTCGAATGCGCTCGCTTCTGTCACTTGTTATGCATCAACTTTCCACCGCCGCCAGCTCATTCACCGCTGGTTTGAGAGTTGGAATAATGATAAGTATGCAGACTCAAGTAAGTTGGAGCTTCTCGCAATGTTTCGAGATTACTTAACAATGTCCTCTAGGCAGATTTATGTATGACAACTATGTACAGGCATTACAAAACATCTCTACGCTGTCGGATTACCTCCAGGACAGTATGAATGTCCTTAAAATCCCCTCGCTGCAAACGTTCGAAGCATGGCATCAAGCTGAACGTGATTATCTCAAGAGTCTCAAGCACGAGCCCAAACATGACATATTACGTGGAGAGTATCTTGAAACCTTGATGAAACTCCATGCGGCAGAGTGAGTTCAGGTTTCTTGTCAGATAGTCAAGCCAATTGATCTGGTCATCTTGTAGTGTCATGTGGACTGAGGCGTCCAAAGTCTGGATGGGTGCCGATCTATCTGACCTTCAAGGTCCAGGAGGCTATGCACGCGCAACTGTGTCCTCTCAGAAAGTGGAGAGAGCTCGTGCCTGAAGCCTGGACACCTTGCTGACATTACAGAAGGCTGTCCAGGATCTCGAAGCGAAGCTTGAAATTGACAAACGGTGGGAGCCTGGATCGCAGGAATGGGTAGCCACACAGCAAATGATCGACATGCGAAAGTATCAAAGAGCTGTGGACCATCTAGAGGGTTTGGTTGTGGCACGGCTAATGGAAATTAGTAAGGCACATCAAGCTGGAACTGGTGAGTATGCATGCATAATGAGTATGGCAGTCTATGAACTCAGTGTGATCCCAGGGTACAAACTTCGCAAGCACATTGGGAAGGCCTTGAAGTCTCGCTCTGAAGCTATACACACTGCAGTCCGGAACTATAACTCAGTGGCTGCTACATTGAAACCACCACGTGCCCAGCTGGATGTCCAGACTGTGCTAGACTATGTCTATTTAGCACAGTTTGATTTGCTTCGTGAGAGCCGGCACTTGCTGCCAGAGTTGCCTTGGGCTCAACCAGCAGAACGTGAGGCCACCACAGCTTATTTCAAACTTGCTCGCTTGAGAGAAGAGGTTGAGCATGTGAATATAGAGGTGACCCGACTGCGCATGTACATGGATGATGAGGAAGAGTATCTTCTTCGTCATGTAGAGCGATTACAAGTCAGTGATCCAGAAATTGGTCACGAGATTTTGCAGCATCTGCAATGGTTGATGGATGTCAACCATATCCATCGGCAGCGTATTCACAGACTGGTCAATCTATCAGGTTTCACAGGCCCCAGGTCCTCAGGTGTACGCAAAGGGTCCCACAAAGAGAATGCATCACATGTGAATTTGGTGCCAGATTCCATACCAGAGCCAGATGAGCAGGAGGATGATGATGAGAGTGGGCATGCAGATGTATTGGCAGATTTAGACAATACATTACAAGCATTGACTGTCGGTGGATGAATGTTTATCAATAGGCTTACCAAGAGATTATTGATCCAACCAAGATAATGTGTTTCACTAAACCATATGTATGTATGCACTAGCCATAGATAAATTCTAAGGAGACCAAGTTCTCACAGTTACATCCAAACACACTCAGTGTATCACTCTTATCTGAAAATCCTAGATACCTTTTAGTTAAGCATTGAGGCACATTTGACCACACTCCAGAGATGAACAAAGTACAATTTTTTTTTTTTCACTAGGTTGGTTGTTAGTCAGGTATATGTGGATTATTTACATTTATTCCACAAGTGTAGTACATATAGCAGTATAGGTATAGCTTTTCCCTTGTCTGAGCACTGTGTAGTGTTGCCATGGCTCAGTTTGGGCTCTGAGGCAAGCCTTCCCTGGACAAGCTGGCTTGAATGCCCAATTCAGCTTGGTTCTCAGTTTGGCTGAAACTAAACCAAACCAGCAGCAATACTAGCACTATTGATTTCTATGCGCACAGTGGTACACACTTGGGGAACCTACATGCAGGGAACAGCTCACCCCATTGAGTATGATGTCTATGTGCATGGTGGAACCTATGTGAAGGGAACAGCTCACCCCATTGAATATGATTTCTATGTGCAGTGGTAAACAGCTGTTAGATCCCAGATCCGACCCGTGTTATTCCGACATTTCACATATTCCGATAAGCCTTTTCTGCTTATTTCCAACATGTCCCCATTATTATTCTTAGTCACAGCTCTATCTTGATATTATCTCCGTACGTCTTATCTCAATTCCTGTATTCGCTCCGATTTCAGAACTCTGTATCATGCACCCTTTGTCATGTTCTTTGGATCCAATACAGGTTCTGAATAAGCTTGGGTGGGGATCTTTGCATCGAGTTCTCAAACAGCCTTGAGTTTACACAATGCAGATGCTGAAAGAACAAAGTCCTCTTCCTTTTCGTCATCTGGGCTGACATCTGAGCTTTCTGCGAGCTCATCCTCTTCGCTTTCTGGGACCAAAGGTTTGCTTTTTGGCATCTTTGGAAAGTTTGATTTTGGCTTTGCTTTCTCCTTGCCCTCTTTGCCTTTGCCTTTGCCTTTGCTTCATCCTTTTCTTTTTTCACCCTTCTTCGGTGAAGTATCCTGCATACCAGCAAGATTTTTGGCATTTCCACCATGCCCTGCTGTTTGTTCACTTTGACGCACTGAGAAGAACTAAGGTCAGTGGAGCAGTGTTTGGGGCAGCACTTGTGATCTGCAGGATCCACGACTTTTGCTTTCCCTTTGTCCATTTGGGACATTTGAGTCAGGGGGCATGCTTCTCAATCATGGTGTTTCCACCCTGGGGGATCCTTCTGTAAGACTTGAACTGTTGTCCGATGCTGGGTCATTGCCACCCTTTCCACTCTGGGATGTCTGTGACATTTCCAGGTCCATATCCACATCATCATCATCACCTATATTCGTCTGGTCAACATTCTTTGGGTCAGTTAGGGGGGGATCAGCCACATCCATTGCCTCATTTTGAGGTGAGACATTGGATTTCTCCACCATATCTCTTGGTCTGGAACCTGGAGAGGCCTTAGATGGAGGAGGAGGTTGTTTATCAACATCCTGGTGTGATGAGGCTTGAAGAGCCTCTTTGATAGCCTGTTGGCTATGACCTGACTCCTGATCGATCAATGCATCATTTGCCTGAGAAGTGATGGGCTGCAACAGAGGTAATTGCCTGGTAGGGGCATTAGACTTCTGCTGGGAATTGAAACTTTTCACCTCAAACTGTCGTTGAAACTGAAACACAACTTCAGGCGTGTTTAATTCATCTTCCTCATCCTCATCAGATTGTTCTTCCCCACTATCTCTGCCAGAGTGAGGAGAGTGGGAGGGGGTTGCTCCTTTGGACACTTCATCTCTGCTTGGTGCAGATGAAGTTGCCTGCAGCGATGGAGAAGGTGGCATTGGGATGTCCTGGGTGGAAACATCCCCCATGCCTATGTTTCTCAGAGACTGGGATAGATGACCGATGGTACCCTTGGGGTATGTGTCATTCAGGGGGTTGACTAATGATGATCTTGTGGTATCTGGGCCTAGGCTTTGACTTCCTGTCCATTTTTGCATCTTTGCATGCTCGGTTAGAGTTGAACCAGTGGGGGAGGGCTCCCTCTTGCACTTCCTTGAAGCAGAACTAGATTTCTTTTTCTTCTTTTGGACATCATCTGGTGTAGGGGTCTCCAAGTTGATCAGCGCCTTGAAACATGGTTGGTCAGGCTAGGATTGTTGTCATAGAGTTGTAGATCAAACATACATTCTCAGGGACCTCATATGATAGGAGGCTTCCATGTGGCCAAACCTGCCTTTTGATGAAACAGATGGCATTGTCCACTGGTCCCGAGTCAGTGGCCAATTGATCCAACTGGTCCTCTGAGGTCTCATGCTGGTACATGAGCTGTAGGTCCACTTTCCTGGTCTGCAGTTCAGAATTCAAACCAGGCACTGAGGTCCCTTCAGCATGAGATCCATCGGTACCCTGGGAGATTCACAAATATTTTCCACCTATGTTAGAGAAGGTGGCAGGCAGCTGGAGAGGTTGGCTATCCTTTCCACCAATGATGTTAAGAATGTGCTCCCAGATTCCTCTTTTGGCATGTAATGTCGAGGCATGCATGCAGCCTCTCAAGCTGGCACTTAACTGTGCCTAAAATGAGTTCACATCTGAGGAAAGCCATGAGGGAACTTACCTTCATCATGTCATGCATGTTGTAATTATACATCACTGCATTTTTTCTTGAAAACTTGTCAGAAAAATCTCAAGAATAGACACCATGATCGCATAATAATAGCTCTGAAAATCTTGATACTGCAAATGGCCATAAATGTCCACAAGTTTTGCCTGGAGGGTAGATGGGTGGTGGGAGTCTGACCTGTTGAAGAAACTGAGCAATCTATGAGAATAGCAAGAGAATCTGATGCTTACAAAACTGCTTCCATAACCTTTTCCAAGTGGTCTTGCTTGTTCAACTTCAAGAACATGAGTGACAGAGGCATGAGGGTGAAGAAAAACTTACCACCGAAAGAGAAAGCAAAATCCCCACCATTCCATACAAGTTCCCAAGCATTGCATGCAACTCAGCTGTACTCTTGTGGTTTGCAGAGTGGACTACCACCTCTCTGCATTGAGGGCAACATCTGGGGACCCTCTCTGTCCAAGATCGACCAAACCACAGGCACCATAAGAAACCCAGAAACATTGCAATAGCTTGTCCAGGTGTTTTTCTGGGGTTTGACGGACTGTGGTGAGGTGACCGCTGAGAGGATTGACCCATTGAACGTCAATGCTCTCCTTCTCAAAGCTGAGCGACCACAAGCATTGGTCAAGGACAATGGCACACATGAATGGGTAGAAAAATGGTTGGATGTGCTGCCTTAGGCCGATGTATCCATTCCCTGTTTGTGGTGGTGTATCAGCCAGACCCAACTGTTCTGCAAGCTCAGGGACCTCTGATATTTTAAGCTGAATTTCATCCACATGTTTTGCCAATCATAGGAGAAAATTTTGACTGTGATTAGGAAGTGAAAGAGGTGTAATCATGCGGGTGACCCCCTCACTGAAACACACTTTTTATGTCTTTTCATGACAAAGACATCAGTCATCCAATGATTGTTAACAAAGGGGATAGAAGCAGTGATTAACAATTTTTTAGGAGAGATGGTGAACAGCGTAGTTGTGCCTCGAGGCTAAATTTTCAGGTTGGTGGCTGAGTCTTTATGTACTGCAACAATATTTAGCACCCAATGTGTGACGTCATGGTATTCAGACTTTCTGAGAAAGCTTACAAGGTAATTTGGCCAGACTGTGTCATGTGTGTTCATAAAAGTGGAATTTGTACAGATAAATTTCAATACAACCTGTGGAAAATCCTCAATGACATGACCAGCCACTGACAGCCAGGATGCCCAGAAGATCATAATCACGTCTTGGCACTTTTGAGGGGGGGCTGACAGATGGCAGTCAATCAGGAACTAATCAAATGTCCTGCATCAATCAAATGGCCTGTATCACTTCCTGACAAACCTCTTCTCTGGCACCAGGCCATGCTGAGATTTCCAAAGCTTTGAGATTGAATGCCATTCTCACCTCCTGGTGTCAGTGGTCAGGATTTTGCAAACTTGGGCCAAAGTCCAGCATGAGTCAGAGAAGTATCTGAGCTAGTAAACATGTTGCTGTCAACCTGTGACCCTTCAAAAGCCCATGGAATCAAAAAACCCAACTTTGTGATGTGTGTAGTGGAGAAACATGGCTAACAAAGCATGAAGAAAATCATCCATTGATGATAGTAAACTACTTTATGAAAACCCTGGCAGGTGCTTGACATTTTTCTCATTTGTTGGTGGTCATTTTCACATCCTCGATGGGAAAGGGGTTGAAATTCAAATTATCTGTGAATATTCCACACAAGGCCATGCCATCTCATGATTTTGGTGTTTATATATTTGACACATCATTGTAGCCCATATGTGTAAATTTGTCATGCCTTCGGTGGAGTAGAGACCGCTTGAAGTTCATCTCCCACACAGGTTGCCAATGTCTCACATGCAGCCTGCTTAGTAATGGGATTGGGTTCCAATCCCATTACATAAGCAGTGTGGGGTGTCGCAAATTATAGGAAGAGAGAACCTTCAAGCAGCATCCCATGGGGAAAATTTTAACAAAGATCTTTTGAATGGGACCTCCTGTACCGAAAATAGTAAAAATAATGGCAAAGAAGCTTGTAGACAGGCTTTGATTTGTGTGTCAATTAGCACACACCAAAGGCAATCCAATCTCATGACAGGAGCCAAGTCCACATGACATTGGGGTGATGAAGATTTAATAAGGTCCTGTTTTGATGGTGGTAAAATACTCTGTGAAAGGTCTATCATTGTTCCCAAAGTTGTGCAACTATGTTTCATGGGAAAGGGTCAAAATCCTCACTCAAGAACTCAACATTGCCCCATAGCTCTGCTGTGGTCAATTTATTTCTTTTTTCCAGATCTATTCAACCCTATTCCAGTGGTTTCTTTCCTGACATTATTGATGTTTTCAGCGGAGAGCACACTGTCATTAGAGTTGCCAACACATTTAGTGCTTATGTAATGGGATTGGATCCCAATCCCATTACGTAATGGCATTGCATTCCAATCCCATTACATAATCCAGCTGGGTGGGCCTGTAGGCTAGCATTACCCAACAGGGCCTCAGACTGTCTGAGGACATCGATTGTGTGCTCATTGCACTGCTTCTTTTGGAATGATCGGCTTTCTGCCTCATGGCAGGGAGGTTTTGCCTCCACACCGGACCATCAATATGGACGTCATGGTGTTATTGCTGCACCTGAGGGCTGACGGTCCACATGTACATACTTTTTACATGATGCTTTGAATATAATTCTTCACACCCTATGATATTGCCACAGGAATGCTTGCTGTTTGCTGTGGTTTGAAGCACATGCCATGGCATCATGCGGTAGATGTATTGAGATCCGGACTTCCATAATGCCCCTGGGAGAGAGTAGCCGGCCATCCAGCCTGATGGGTCGTGAATGATGGGGAGGCTGACTCCTTTCCGAATCTGAAGATATCCTCTGCCCTTCCAGGCAGCGTCTTCCAATTGCCATGCCATCTGAAGCCAGCAGGAAGTATGCATGAGTCACATACATACATATTCATGAGCCACACCCCCTGGTCACAGCCATGCACACATTGCCATGAGTTCTGATGGCAGATGACCAATAACATCCCTGTGTTTTCATTTTACGTCCCATCCTGATCACGAAATGCGTAAAAATGACTTGATAATAGAATATGATTAGAAGCAGTAAGATCTGTGGTTACATTTTCATGATAAAAATGCATGTTCGAAATAAATTAAACTGGGCAGTACATGAGACAATGCGATACGAAAACACCACATTGTTTTGTGAAATCACCAGCAGTATTGGCACACATATCATTAGATCTGCTCAAGAAGATGTGAAGAAACAGTACCATACCTCATGAAGATATAAGGCTGTATTGTGCCACCAATACCTCACTTTGCCTGCGGACATTGGACACATACACCTCAGTATTACTAGACTGACATGTCCCATACTCTCATCATGGCTCTCATCGCATCTGCAATCGCATACATGCAACTGCTCACATCCATATTGGCATTCTTTGACCAGGGAGGTATTCAGGAGGCTGTGAAACTACTTGGAATAATCACTGCTACTGCCTATGCCCTGTATGTAATCCATGATGTTATTTGGGAGAGGGCTTACAGATCTCTGTAGCTTAAAGACTTACCAGGCGCATGGTTTCGTTCGATGGTCTGACATTCTGACAGACATAGAAACATCCTATTCTAGTCCTCCTCACATGATTTTTGAAAGAGGTTGGAACCGCCACACTCCCAAGCACACCTCCCCCATGAAAGGATCAAGTGCTGCATTGACAATGTTGGACGCTCTGCTCGTACTCTCATCTCATGTACCATCTGGTGAGGGTGCACATTGTGAGAGCTTGGTGCCTGTTTGTGCGAGTGATATTCCTTTTGGACATTTCAACGAAAAATCCAGTGCCGTGGTGTTTGACAGGCTTACTGAGGTGGAGTGTGAGTGCTTGGTGAGGACACATGAGATTTGGTCCACGGCATGAGTGTCAAGTGTGATGGAGAACCAGCTGTGAAATATCCCTGCGTGTAATTTACCCACCTTCTGTTCTTCAGTGATTTATTTGTTGCCAAAAATGATGGGATGGGGGCCCATCAATCGTATAAAGCGAGAGATGCAGCATATATGCTGGCCTACCACAACATATCTGATCAAGAACATATGGGCTGTAATGAAGTATTTTGGATCAGGTGTGGTTCTCACATTGCTGATGGACCAGAGGCTTTTGTAGAGTTGGCAAGACCAAAAATCACCACTTTGGTATGGATGACATGAAGGATCTACCTGCCTGGTCTTCAAGTGCTCAGCACATCTTGTTTTGGTGAACAATTGATGGGGCATCCACAGACGATTTACACAGGCTCTGAAGGCTTAAGCCCTTGTTACAGCCTACATCAGTGTAATGCATGCAATTGAATCTACTGCATCTTGTTGTATGCATACACAACGTGATGCATGGCATGGGGAGTGTCTTGCATTGCATATGGACGTATCATTCAACTAATGAGGTTTTCACACCATGTGCAGAGGGGGCCAGCACCGGTTCTCGCACCACTCTTGATTATGTAATGGGGTTGGAATCCAATCCTGTTATGTAACATCTACGTCTCAGGTAGTGTACGGTAGAAAACCCTGATGTTAATAACATCAACTTTTTCACACGGTTAATAAAATGTGTGAAAAAGGTGACCTCAAATTGGCATGTTAAAAATTGTCAAAAATTAGTATATGTATCAGAATGCTGCATAATGTTTTCCATAAGGTTATGAGGTGTCACAGCAGCGAATAGCAGCACAAATCGACCATATGATGTTAGTGCTCCAGGGTCGTGGCTATAGTAGCTAGTGTGGCAACGAGATTTTACTAGTACCTAAGTAGATGTGTACCCAGACGAAGTCGACAACAGGACATCCGACTTGGAAAATGACAAGTCTGTTGGACGTTGTTTTGGAAACTGTGAACTCAGAACTAAATGTTGGTGTAAGGTACACAATCAAGTTTAGTCTAGCCACTGATAGTGTTCAAGGGGATATCAACCAAAGACTATTTTAACGGAGAACCCAATTAAGAGATTCTACTCCAGTGTTCATATAACACTATTACTTTGCAGTAACAATGCAATTCAAAGCACGTGTAGCAAGGCTACTAGTCTGGTCAAGATAATACTTGAAACTATGAGGGAGAGCATACAGGGTTCCAATGCTTTGTTTTTATATGCAATATGGGGAAAGCAGACTTGGATGACTAGGCTCAAGGTCGCAACAATTGAATGGCTGTTCAACTGAAGGACTAAAAGGATAGCCAAGAAACAAGGAGCGAAGGGACAAGACCAACAACAGCAAGTTAAAACTAACTTGAGAGTTGATAAAGTCAACACTAACACACACTAGTTAACCAGGCAAAGGCCCTACAAGCAACAGTGCCCAGATAAGATAGAGTGTGGTAGCTTTGTGCTGACACAAGCTAGTAATCAAGCTAAGGCCCTACAAGCAACAGAGCTTGATTAGATAGAAAGTGTACTACACCCCAACACTAGTTATTTGATTAGACTTAGGCCCTACAAGCAACAAAGGCTAATCGAATAATAGTGGTGGTTGTTACCAACACAAGCTATTAATTTAACTTTGGCCCTACAAGCAACAAAGCTTCAATTAAATAGAAGTGATGATAGCCAACACAAGCCAGCAATTGATATTTGGCCCTACAAGCAACAAAGTGTCAATTAGATGGAAAGTGGTGGTTTGCTTACACAAGCTAGTAGTCTTTAACTCTGGTCCTACAAACTACAGAGCTCCAACTAAAGCAGCGAAAAGCTGAAGAGATTGTGCTTCACCCCTGCAAGGTGAGAGGCAGACTGAAAGAGGCTCCTACAGAGTTTTTCAGCTAGGTCAAGTTCTTCAGGCTTGAACTGATCTGATAGAAGACTCAGGCTTCAGGCAGAAGTGGGGTGTGAAATGTGTGTGTGTGATTGCTTTTTGCAAGGCTACCTAGAGCTATACTTATAGCTTTACATCTGAGACACCCTAGACACTTTAGGAAGGTCTAACAATAGAATGGAAGCTGCTGGAAGGTTCTGGCAGCTGCCATATATGGTTAGAATCTTCCAGAAGCTTCTACACTATTCATATGAAGCTAACTATTGGCTAGAGACGACTATGATGTCACTAAATTACTGACTCATGAATAACTATGATGCTGAAATGATATCATAGCATTCAGGCTCAGATTTGGGGTTGTAGTGACATCATAATGTCTCTAGCTAATTAATATAGGATGATAAATAAGAAGTCACCTGCTGTGGAGCTAATTAATGATCCTGCTGACCAATGAGTTGGCTTACCTCAGCTGCTGAGTTACAATAATGGTAATTATTGGTCAGTAGCTGAGTTGAAGCTGAGTTACTGATTTGGCAAGTATTAGGTCAGCGACCCAAGTTGTGGACTCTTGTGGATCATTAATAGTGAACCCAGCAGCAGTGACAAGGAATAGAAATATAAAGAGAACCACTGATCAGAAACACTTGGAACCCTATAGGCAGATTCTTGAGACTATAAGTACATTATAGGGATCCATAACAGACCTGAGGGAGACAGACTTACAACCAAACATCTATTCCCTGGTCATGCAGAAGATTTTTCCCTGGATGAAGAGGTTAATCTTGCGGCCTCCATGTTGAAGAATTTTCTGGCCATGTGATCGGACATGGTTGAGACTCTGCAGACCACAGTAGTTACAACACCCTCACAGATGAGCAGTTGAGCTGGACTGGGCATGGGAGTTCCCTGTACCATTTTTTAATCATTTTACACATGTTAAAACATGTTAAAAATGTTTTTAACTGTTAAAAACACCCTGGAGCACCCAGGGGCTGCACCCCTGGCCCCCCCTTTTAACAGTTAAAAACAGCAGTGTAAAACTCCCCTGAGGGTGGGCTGTTAATTAACAACGTGTGTAAATCTCTAGGGAGTTTTATACTGTACACTAGTCTCGAGTAGTCCAGTTGCAAACTGCTATGTTCAAAACACTGAGATGGCCACATTGTTTTCATAACTCAAGGGCATGAAATTGCCTCTTATATTGTAAACATTGAATGACGCTCGATGGAGCCATTTGAATATCCCTGCCATCACAGACCTATAGCCATCATCTTTCAGGCTTCCAGGGTCATGTGATGGCTAGTGTGGTGAGAATGTTCAGAGGTGCTATCTGGAGTGAACATTCCCTCACACTGTCTGTGGAGATGCTGCTTGTATCTTCTTACCTTCTCAGACAGTGACTATGTTGTATGGCCAGAGTTGCTTCCAGGATCAGCACCAACACTCTAGGGCGATTACATAATGAGATTGGATTCCAAACCCATTATGTAATCATCAGGGTGTGAGGACCAGTGCTGCACATCGAGGATCTCCACAGAAAGTTCTGGTACATATACAAGATTGTTCACAATAACATTGATTGCTTTCAAAATCTTAGAAACCAGGGTAGCTGGCTCTCTGAACAGCTATTTGATTCTTCCTGGGCACCTATGTCTCAACTCCCAGTCACATTTCCCAGATGGGTGGGTATGTACAAGTACATATCGATCACTAAGGTTTTGGGAAGAGTG
Organism: Ramaria rubella; assembly: GCA_015039355.1. Taxonomy (NCBI): domain Eukaryota; kingdom Fungi; phylum Basidiomycota; class Agaricomycetes; order Gomphales; family Gomphaceae; genus Ramaria; species Ramaria rubella. Next base: position 100,137 of record MU134299.1, on the reverse strand, counting down.
GTCACAACACATTTTCACCCATGCCTCTCCTCCTCTTCCAGAACCATGGCTGGTACAACTGCAGGCGAGAGTTTTGAATAATGCAACAAGGTCAACATGCTAGACAGGCTGATGAGACCAATCCCACTCAGGAGTTGGACACAGTTGTATGTCGCACGGGAGAGTTCTTGAAGCCTGCTTGCTCTGACCTCTGTGCCATCTCCCCAGGCTGTCATAAGGATCTGGATGGCAGAACTCAGGTGCTGTGAAAGGGAACCTTGGCCGACTCAGGTGTTGTTGCCTGTCTGGCAGTGAGCACAGCTGCTGGAGCCCATAGTCCACCCATACCATTCTTAAGTAATCCATCTTAACTGCCAGCTCGTGCCACTGTTTGGGTTCTAGCTTGGAAGTTGGGATCTTCCACACCAGGTCAAAATACCACACAGGTATGTACCATGCAAAGTTGACGATCCTTCCAAAACAGTGAGTGTAAATATCTACAGATGATGCTGTTGCAGTCAGCTTACTTCTGAATTTTTACTTGGGCAGGTGTAGCAATGGCTGCCATTGTCACACTTGGAGGGAGATATACCATATGGGGGTCAAAAATGTGGTTTAGATGGTTAAGCGGGTCTCTCTTGTATGTGGGCAGGGGCCTGAACAGTTGTCCCACTTCAGCCAGAGCTTCGTACTGAGTGAAAGATGTATCATATATTAGTAGTGCCCACTGAGTGAATAAATTGACATGCACAACACCCTGCACCATGACTACTAGAGTGTCCCAGGACTCAAACTCTTGGCACCTTAAGTTCAGCTTCATATAAGGTTCATTTTCCTTGGCATAATATTGCTGAAGCACTGGCCAAGGATCTTCGTTGCTTTGGGTCCCAATCTAAGGAACAACTCAAAGCATCAGCCAGGGCTTGAGCTTGCAACCAGACAATCAAGAGCGTACCCAAATTTCACAAACAAAGGGCTTGGGTTGGAGGGAGAAGGGGAGATGGGAAAAATAGGCAGGAAGGAGCCTGTCGATATATAGGAGGGCATTGATGATGTTGGTGTTGATCAATCCTCGAAAATGATCTAAATCGTACAGCATTGGGACACAGGGTTCATATCCTTTGCAGACCAAGAGAATCGTCATTGCACTGGGTGCCAAAAGGGCTAATGGCTGAGGGGGATGGACAAGGTTGATTGCAAGGGACAGCACCATGGTGTGGTAGTGGTCCATATGTAATGTTTCCATATGGGAACACTTAATCAATCCAGATGGGTTCGCTTTGACTATAGTAATGTCCCTCGGATGAGGGTGATATAAATAGATATGTACCCAAGGAGATCGCCTAGAGATTAGTCCGGTTGCTTTCAGGGTTTGGATATCCTTATCACTTCTGGGTCACAACAGTATGGAAGGCTTCCTAAGATCACAGCTTGGATGCCCTTGTGTTTCTTGAAATCAGGCATCAAGGGTATTGTCTGCCACTGTGGAAAACCCCTTTGATGAGCAAGTAGCCCACCTAGAGACATTGGTACATGATTACATAATGGGATTGGATCCCAATCCCGTTATTTAATCATGCTGCACTTTAGATCAAGGGTGGCCGTGGATGTCCCTGATACAATAGATACTACAATGTTTTTCACTAACATGTCCCTCAGCCGAAATGTTTCACTACCATAGCTGAAATAGGTCCTTCCAGCCTACCATAGTCCTTTGGAGTTGAGGGAATAGGTCAGTGAAAAACTGTATGGTATCTGCCATAGGTGTGTTCACTGGTGCCACAAACAATGACACGAGGGACCAGCCTTTGGAAATTTGAATGAGAGGCCATGTTCTGCTGTTTCTATCCATTTCTCCCTAGACCCACCCACTCTCAGTCCCTGCATGTTGCTAGGCCCCAACACACCTGAATGTTCTCATTTAGTTGTCCTGTGCTTGGTGCTCTAAGCTCTAATGTAACATTCAACTCCACGTACATGCCTAATGCAATGTTTTCTCATCAAAAGCATAACTTTCATTTATTGAACAAGACTTCAACCGACCATGTATGACCTTAAATTGTCTTTAAAGATACATCTATCTGATGCATCTTCACGTATCTCTGCATACTTCCATTGTCCCACTCAGTTGGGCCTGCATTCATCTCTTTTTGTCCAGGCTTCTGCCCAGTCTCCACATCTATTCTAATTCACAGAGTCTTGTCTCATATGATAAACAATCCATGATCTACTTTGTGGCACTTTGTTTCCACCACTTCAGTGATCCATTCATTCTCCTTTAACCCACAGCTGCCTGATCTGCAAGGTCTTCTTCTGGAACCCATCCCAAATAAACACCCAGATTCACCTTAATTCCCTCATAAAGTATGCTGAAATGTCACATTTCCAGATGGGGCCCAATGTTATCAAAGTTATGCTATCTGTACCACAAACTGGACATTCAGAGAGATATTGTTTTCACCATAAAGACTTGTGGTGTGAGCGACAAGGACAACAGAGTTCAAGTCCAAATCCTGGCTCACTCTGGTCATGTCCTCTACATCGTCCCAGGGTATGTTCAGGCCTCTGCTATTGTAGATTGGCACTGCATGGGATAAGTGACAATGTCACAACACACAGTGCTGGTCAAATACCTTCCACATTTCCCCACATCGTATTGGCCCATTTTTTCTTGTCTTTATCCTTCCCAACAGCTGCTTTGCGTTTGGAAGGTGACTATGCACTGCTTGCAAATTTTCCCTTGCTGCTCACAGCAAGGTTGGTTTGGTTTTTGTCAGCTATAGTGTAGTTAGCTTTTTGAAGAATCAAAGCCTGTCGTGGGGCTCACTGTTTACCCCTCAGGTGCCAATGACAATGGCACCCTTGTAAGTGTTGAACTCCAGAGATCCAGTCATGTAGACTGCCCCGATCATGGTGACAAACCTCTGCCATTCACCATCCAAGGGATAGATGCAAATTTGGTGATGGAGCTTGCCGTTCAGCAGGATGTGATTGATTAGCTTGCATGACCCTACACCACCCAGTAGCACGTTGACTGTTTCTCCCTTGCTGAACTGCCAGTCTGTGATGTAGCTTCCACTCTTTCCAAAGGCACTTGGATGGATCTCCACACGTGCTTGCTTTCTGGAAACCTTGCAAAGTTGGCATAGTTTTTCTCATAGTATGGCTTGTTCAGGAAGTCTTGAAAACATCTAGAATACAAGGTGAGAAGTCAAGCCCAGGCAGTTGGTGCATGCTTACTCCACTGACAGCCGTTCAGAAAAATCTTTGTAAGTCCACATCCTGGGGGGATACTCTGTGCTCCATTGAATGACACTGCAGGAACAAATGAATAGGTGGGTGGGAGTTTCTTGAAATACCTATGAGCTCCAGTGAGGCGCATCAAGGAGTAGTTCATGATGTTCCTTAGACAAATCTAAAATGTCATCCAAAATGGCACATTTGGCAGGTCTGTTGGCCTGATATTCTTTCATGCACCGGTAATATGAGTTGCTGGATCAATCAATGGTCAGGGGGTTGAAGTGGAATAAGATCACCATCTTACTGTAGAATTGGGCCCTTTGGTCTTACAGCACTTTGCATTATGTAAGGTGCGTGGCTTTTTTGGTTCTGTGTCAGGCCTCAAAATTGCAACCATCGTGGCTCAATGAAAACAGCAGATATTGACCTGAAATTTGGTAGAAATATATTTAATGTACATATCTAGGGAATAGCAATATAAATTTTGGGTAAAATGGTCTCTATTTCATTTTGAAATTTTGCCTGCTTCCCACAGCATTTAGGCAGAATACTGAAGGAAGAAATGTAATACATAAAATGAAATTTTCACCTTGTTTATATGTACAAAATATCTAGTAACTATGATGGTCTCTGTGCCTCCATGCACCCTGTACGATTTGTGGGAGCAATCTGGCTCCCAGCATGGCCTGCTGCTCGCGACCATGAGCGTGGCGTAGATCATTCATTGGGAAGGGCGGGGTGGAGGTAATGTCAACCTCTGTATATTCCATGAAGGCATGTCACTTGTAGTAGGTGTCCTGGACAGCCGGTGAAAGATGTGCGCCCGCTGCATGTTCCCGCTGAGTTCCCATTCATCAATGGGTGTTTTTTACCAGAAGTTGCACCTGTAACAGCAAGAAAATTAGTATTAAAATAATAGAGTATCTTTCACTCACATGGTTCATGATATTTTTACTCAAGAAAAGATGATGTTCAAAAGTTCCAGAGTGTTAGCGAAATTCATTACATAGAAAAATACAGGTTCCACCTCGTGAGGTACGACTCAGCTTCGGTTTACTGTAAAATAAGTTTAAATGGGGTCATCTGGATTAACATGAGGTGCTTACCTTCTATTTATCCCATCTCTGAGCCTCGCTAGGCCTCTTCCAATATGTGTGCGTGCTCTGCACCATCTTGGTGCTCTTATAGACAGACAATTGTGTGCTGACACTGACTCGTTGAGTAGTGGGACGTGGCTGGGAAGTTTATTTGTTGGTGTCTACAGGGTGTCAACTGTTGCGTGCATTGACTTGCGTTGAGACCTTCTGTGAAATCCATGCCATCATCAGTCCCATCTCCCAAATCTGTAGAACTCACCCAATCTTGCCCACAAGTCTGGCAGTGTTTTGAATCATGACTTGACTTGATGGGTATGCACCTGGTGAATCCAATTTTCACATGCTGATTGCGAGCTGAGTACTGAGTTACTTATGGAGTTGTGGAATAGATAAGCTGAGATAAGTGCTTGGAAGTTTGGTATCATGTGCTTCCACTTTGACAAGAACACAACCACTGCGTGGACGACAATTGTGACATCCTCAATGACACAGATGAAGATGTGGATACGGCAAACAAAGTTACTTGGCGCCACTACTGCTGTGAAATCAAAAAGCTTGTTGTCTATCAGCAGAATACATTGGGTCTGAAGACCGCTGAAATCACTCTTAACTTGAACATGTCACTGCGCTGACAAGCATGATACTCGACAGTGCCTACTACACTACAAAAGACGCTCACTGCACACGCGCCTATCATCATCAGCTTTTGCCAGACCATCATCTGCTGTGCTACCTCCAGTCCGCCAGACACATCATCTCCACACTCATTCTATTTTTCATCAATTCTATTTTCAATATGCCATCCAGCATTGCCGCCACCATGTCCCATGATTCGTTTCAGATGACTGCCAAGCCAGACATACACGTTGGACCACGTGTTGAACTTCCTAGTCGATGTTCTCCCCTTGATGTTCATTTGTCCAGTCCTCCTCCACAAGTTGCACATCGTCGGTACTATCCCCTATATGTCGAATCTCCTGAAGGCCCATACCGAGTATTCCCCTCATATCCTCCTTATCACATTCACGATTGCATATGGGTATTCGATCAAACCTTCCATGCTCCCTTCTACGTCATCGATTTTGACCCAAACTTTGAACCAGTGAATGGTTGGCATCGTATCGTCCTCAGGAATAACTGGTACATCAAAGAGCACGGACCAGGAACAGAGATTTGCTACGGTTATGTGCCTAAGGACTTCGTCAAGAAGGGCTCGTCTTTGTTCCCTCTCTGGAGGAAATTCGTATCCAAGTGTCGTGATTGGTTCACATGTTTCTGAGTCGTCATCAAGTCACATGACTCACTTACTCATCTTCGGAGATATTTGACAAGCAACTGGAATCCTATTGGACGGCTATGACTCATTTTCATCACCTGACTCACTCGCTTCTTGGCTGTACTTCTATTTCAAATTGTTCCACATGGTCTATTGTCTGTGACTCACTTCTATTCTATTTCTGGCTTCTATTTCAAATTCACTGCCACATTTCTATTCATTTCTTCGACCACCTGACTCATTTTTCCATTTCCTTACAAACCATCTTCCTGTTTTGGTTTTCTGCCTCTCACCGTTAGTCATTTCTCCTGTCTGCTGTCGACGACATCGTTGTATGGCATACTCGCATCGTTTGTTGTTCTGCTCATGTATATAAGGCCTGTTTCGCCTTAGTGTACCCCAATTCACCTCTATCAGTTGGATTCACTTGTCTAAGTCTAAGTCTAAGTCTACTGCTACATCTACTACTACTACGTCTACATCAAGGCCAGCTTTGTCAATCACGTGACATTTGCTGTTGAATCTCGTCTACGCTTACGTCAGCGTATTACGTCATCATCTTCGTCACTGCTACGTCCTCATCTTCGTCTTTGTTCTACCTTGGTTGCTGCTGATAGCAAAGCGCACTGAGCCAAACACCAGTGTAAGTAGCCGTGCAACGACGACACCGCTACCCACTGTCTTTTGGATCCATTTCCGAAAGTAAACTGGCAGCGCCTCGTCCAAAGAGTCTTGCAGCTCTATAAGGAGCTTGGGGATGTCATGAAGGACCCACATATGTATCAAAGATGTGGGCCGCCACCTGTTTTGAATCCAACAGCATGCCACATGAGTTGTACATTTATTATCTATGGCAAAGACTTACCCTCGTATGCACAGTACATGTTAAAACTACTTGAAGAGAAGCCAGATCTTTACCTGGATGAAATTGCCCTAGAACTCAATGATGTAACCAGCCTGGATATCTCAATTTCCACTGTACACCACAGTCTCAAACTGCTAGGCATCATGTCCAAAAGGGTGAGTCTGATGTCTTTCTATAAGCAAGTAGATGTACTCATCACTCCCCAAGCTTTCAAACACCACCCTTGAATGATGCCACACATACCACATGGATTTTTCATTCAAGATCGCTGGTGAACCGGCTGACCATTTGGTCTTCACCGACGAGAGCACTGTCAACACTCTGACTTCTTCCTGCAACATGGGACATGCTCCTAAAGAACAGAGAGCCTGTATGAAGACTTATTTTCACCAAGGGGACTGGTGAGTGAATGTTGCTCTGACAAAACACCTAGTCACTCACCTGCTTCACAGATTTTCTGTATTACCTGCCTTGATGCTTGATGGTATCATCTACCATCATATTGTAAAAGGCTCTTTCGATGGAGACCTGTTCCAGGAATACCTGCAAGGACTACTCAAATTTATGAATCCCTATCCACTGAAAAACAGTGTCCTTGTAGTGGGTGACTGTTTGATCCATCACATGGAGGGTGTTGCTGAGCTGTGTCAAGAAAGGTAGGTCAGTTTTTGCCTCTTTCATGGACAATGCTGACTGACCCATTGCTAATCATTTTGACGATATCACCCTGCACATTCTAGAGGTGTCAAGCTCTTGTATTTGCCACCCTACTCACCTGACTTCAACCCTATTGAGGAATGCTTTTCCTATATGAAGTCCATCCTCCAAAGAAACGGTGCTCCATTCTGTGCAACCTTAGAGGCAAAAAATGAGGAGGGAATCAAATGTTTTATTTCCAATGC
>MU134299.1:40346-74850 GCA_015039355.1 Ramaria rubella | reverse complement strand
TGCCTTTGCCTTTGCCTTTGCCTTTCTTCGATGTATCTTGCATTCCAGCAAGATTCTTTCCCTCTCGTTCGGCATTGCGCTCACTCCGCTGTACTGAGAAAATATTAGTGAAAATATCACAACTGTATCATCCACTTGCAACAGGTACTCACATGCTGCAAGATCAACAGGTTTGCCCTTTCCTTTTTTCCCTGCCTTTTCTACCTTACCTTCATCTTTGGAAGCCTTGTCTGTTTCCGAGGTCGGGTTCTCAGAGCTTCCCTCCTCATCAGTGTCCTTGAAGCTTTCCTTCTCATTACTGTCCTCAGAGCTTCCCTCCTTGTCACCATCCTTAGAGGTTTCTTTGTTGTTTTCTCCCTGATTACCATCTTCCAACATAGGGTCTGACACTTTGTTGTTGTCTTCCTCATTGCTGTCTTCCAGATCAGAGTGTGCTGGGCTGGGCTCCATGCCACTCCCATTCCGCAGCTGATCCAGGTCCTTCCTATGTGTTACTTCGTCAGCCATCAAGTGAGCTTGCAGTTCTGCTTGTTGATGGCCATCTGTGCCAGGTAGATCGGCAGATCAGGGCTGGTGAGGTACGCTGGGTACATCCTTGTGTGCTTCCAACTGATCACCACCAGTCTCCTCATCCTGGAGGGCAGGCTGGTTGTTTGCATGGGGTCCATCTTTTGAGCTCAGGTGAAGGAGTGCTTGGTCTATTTCTCCGTGGATAGGCCATGTCACTGGTGACAATGTGCATTGATGGTTAACCTGTGGCTGAGACTGAGACCGACTCAGAGACCTGGGCTGTTTGGCATGAAAACTCTGCTGGTATTTCCACACAATATCCCCTGTCTCTGAATCATTTCCATCATCAAAATGATGTATCAGACTTTCTTCCTCATTGTGTGTTTCTGAGACAGCGGAGCCAGGCGATGGGGATCTACTTGATTGCGATGGCCCTGGAGTCATTCTCTGGGGAACGGATGGCTCGGTGGTAAATGGGGTGTTACGAAGAGAAACCTCTTCATCCATGGCAAAGTTTCCCAGTGAATCTGCCAAGTGACCAACAGTCCCCTCTGGGTATTCTCTGGCCAAAAATGTCGTGACAGATGGGCCAGGGGTTGCTTCTTCTCTTCTTTTCTTAGCTGCTACAGCTTCAGACTTGATTGAGCTGGCAGGAGAGGGCTCCCTTTTGTGTTTTTTGGAGGGTGAACTTGCACTCTTCTTTGATTTTGGTTGGATCCATTTGACTGGCCCAGGGGCATCAAGGTTGATTACCACCTGGAAACACAACCTATCAGTCAGTCTATTTGGAGTTATGCGGAGAGCAGCATGCACATCGTTAGGAACCTGGTAGTAAAGGATGTCAGCGTGCAGCCAAACTTCCCTTTTTATTGAGTATGTTGTGCTGTCTGTGGTCCCAAACACAGATGCAAGTTGATCTAGCTGCATTTCCAAAGTGTGGTGGTGGAACTGCTGGATCAACTCCATTCCTTGCAGTTGTATGTGTCCACTGGATGTTAGGTCATCGAGGTGGGACCGACTGCTGCTCCCAGTGATTTTCAAAGGCAAATTCAGAGAAGCTGAATATGGTGAGAAATCCTTGCCCCCAATGACTTGTAGCACCTGGTTCCAGAGGGCTTTCTCAGCTTTCAGTGTTGGTGTGGCTACATAGCCTCTTGAACACGCACCCAACTAAAGTTGCTTTAAATTCCAGTCAAGTGAGAACTGATGATGCAGCTGACCTTCATCATTTCTGGCATGCCATAACTAAACACAGACACAGATTTTTGACCAAAGTGGGAGAAAAAACCTCTAGAATAGAGACCACAATTGCATAATAGCAACTGTGTAGGTCATTGTATCCCAGGTGGCCGTATACCTCACTAAGTTTATTAGTTAAAGTCGGTGGCTGATGGACATCAGACCTGTGGAATACTTTCAGTGTTTATAATAAAATTACAAACATTTGGTAATTACCCTATGGCCACCATCACTTCTTTCAGGTGTTCATTTTTGTTCAACTTCAAAAGCATGTTAGTGTCAAGATCAGCAAAAAGCTAGATGAACACTCACCACTGACAGAGGAATCAATGTGGAGGCCATATAATATATGTTGCCAACTGCAGAGCTTAGGTCTGCTGTGCTTTTGTAGGAGGCCAACTTGACAGCAACATTTGCATTCCGGGCTACTTCTTGAGCCTTGATTCTGGCTGTATCAAAGGACCCATGGGAAATCCAGAAGCTCCTGAGAAGCTCCATGGGATGGCCCTCGTCTGTTGGGAGGGGTGCAGCCAGATCCCCACTCATAGGATGCACCCATTGAACCTCTCACATGTCATTCTCAAACCCAAGTGCCCACATGCATTTATCTTGCACAAGAGCACACATGAACAGATAAAAAAAGGATTGCCTGTGATTTGGAGCACTGATGTATCTGTCCTCATTTTGCATGGGCGGAGCAGTGGAGAGGCCAATGAATGCTGCTAACTCAGTGCGTGTTTGCACATCTGACTGAAGACCATCCACATTCTGAGCTAAATGCAAGAGGAAGTCTTTGCAATGCATGGGAAGCGAGAGAGATTCTATCATGCCCTCGACTTTATTTTTGAAGCAGACCGCTGTACCACTCTTTGCCACAAACAGATCTGTCATCCAGTGAGCATTCACAAACGGAATAGAGGCAGTGATGGGAAGAGTATTGATAAAAGAAGACATGTCAGTCAACTAGCAGGAAGTGGGCCACGGCTTGCACCTGGCAGGTACAATTCCCACAAGCAAGAAGCCATAACCTCAGAGTTCCAAGTCACACATGATGATTTATACACCCCTAGAGACAGGCTCCCAGAAAAAGATGGTGTACTGGATAGACAATTGGTTGGATTTTGTGCTCATATCTTGCTGGTGTTTTCTGTGAGATGTGCAGCCATAATGCCTATACACCATTGATTCTACTAGTATTCTATGTTGCTTTACTTTCAGCCTGTCATCTCAATCCTCGAGCCAATATGCAAGGTGAAGGTTGAATACTATTACTGCTGTAACTTTGTTTTCATAATTTCACATAGACCTGTGCCCATGTCATGCTGTGAGAATCCAATTGATGTACCTATCTGAAGTGGTTTTGTCACCCAAATATTGAGAACCTTGCCCAATAGCACCTTTGCAAGCTGTAAATGCCACCACTTGCAAAGTTGTATTCTGTCCATATTGTGGTATTGTCAAAAAACAAGGTACTCTGGGAATTGTTCATGACAAATTTAGAGCAAAAAAGGTGTGGATGAAATGGAAAAGTGGAAAGCAAGTTTTGGGAATGCTATACAATGGCAGAAAGAGCTCTCTTTATTTGCAAGCAGCCAGTGAAGATTTGAATCTATTGAAAGTTTTGGATTTATTAGATGGTTTTCTGCTGAGGTGAATTCCCACTATATCTTGCATGTGAGGTAGTGACAAGATGTAATATTGTGAACTCTGGCTTAAAATTTTACCACGGCAGACCACAAGAATATATGGCAAGATATCTCCATCCCACCTGTCTGTGTTAAACCATCTGTACAACAAGATGGTGCAAGTAATGAAGATAATCTCACCATCAAACTTAGGTACAGAAATCATATTTACAAATGCCCTCATTAAGCAGGGCCTTTCAAAAGGTGTTTCTACATTGCAGCTCATGGTATAACTTATGTTTGTTACATAACTACTGGAACAATGGGAGTTCTTGCAAGTCTCCGTGGATATGTACATCAGCAGTGAAATTCCTGGCAACTTAATTTAATTTGATTACTTTACACATCATATGAACACACAAAAATCTGTCAGAGTGCCTCAACTGAAGCCAAGACGGGTCGCTTTATTACATACAGGTAACCTGTCTGGGAACTTGTGTTGATTTCTCAGGTCTTACTGTCATAAGTATCTCCAGACCTGCGTATCGACAAAGTTAGCGTTCAAAGTCTTATTTTTTTTCCCCCTTCAAAGCTGATTGATTTACCTGTAGGTTGCATTTCCAGAGCGAGTCTCTGGTAATGGGTGACTTAGGCTCGACTGTTTGGTATGAAAATGTGTCCCCTGCCTCATGCCATTCTCATTCGTAATGATATAGCAGGAGCTGCGTTATTGCTGCATAGTATACTTTCAGTGGACTAGCCTTAGGGAGGCATTGGGAATGATGGTGGTCTTAAATAACTACTGTTGTCTGAGTCATCGGTTGGCTCTTCGTCATAACTAAGTTAGTGGGTACAGCTTTCATCTAGCTCTAACTTGTCACTAATAGTGTATGTGTAGCTGTGATAGGACCTAGAACACTTCCAGTGGCAAGCAAAGGGAGCTAGTCATGAAACAATACCATAGTGGAGCGGTCTGAATTTCATGGAACAAGTCTCAAACCTCGACTCTGATATGGATCAATATGATAATTTGCCCACTAGTGAACACCTCTGAGCACCTAAATCTAAATCTGGTGCTTACAAACCCTGTGGGGCCATCTGTATTACGCTGAAGCGGATTCAAGAAGTTATTTAAGCCTGTGTACAGACTCTCGGTTGCTCCATGTCTTTTGTTACTACTAGTGCCTTAGGTTGGAGATATTGTGGAGAGGCATTTCATAGATGGACGACAGAAAGTGCGATCATCCTCAATATTAAGGAGATCGATCACTATAGCATCACACATTAATGGACAGCCAAGTTCGCACAAGGTGAGTGTATATCAATCTCCATTATGTTGAACCCACGAGCCTGGAGCTCCTCACTTGCTTATACTACTCGATCTTTCCCTTCAATAGTCACACTCAAGACACCAATGCTACACTCAAGATCCTAACACTAGACTCAAAACCCTTGTCACCATTAACATGCTTGCCTTCTCTTACCTCGTTTCTACTGGACTCCTTGTAGCCACAACACTGCACTGATGTTGCAGAAGCGGATCATGCAGACCATCACAGACTCGACCACTGCCTGGGCTGCAGCTTGCATATTTTTTGTCCATTTAAATGGTGTATCCAACTGACTTCATTCGTGCAGCAGAAGGCTGGTGGGGGGCAGACAAGTGCAACACTATCTCCCAAATGGCATTCCAGACACCCCTTGCTACTGGTGTCAATTGAGATCAACAGAATGCCACTGACCAGGCGGTCTCACTCGCCAAGACATTCAACAACGATCCATGATCTCGCTAGCTCAGATTTTCAGTCAGTAGCCCTGCAATGCACCTTGGCGACAGCCTCCAGGTTTGCCAAACGGCCCCACGCCACAGAACTCGGAGCTCAATGGCTTCTTCCACTGCCAGGTATGACCTTGCAATTTTAAGTGAATGTTGGCTTATCAGTGGTTTATTTGCAGGGAACTGTGGGCGAGTGACAAAGCGGCAACCAGACAGGCAACTTGCTGTGTCTTGCCTCCACAAATAGCAATGCATCCAGGATGGTGACAGCGTGAGCCTTTTATGATGTCACAAAATTTTTTCGACTGTTTTGTGACTTGGTCACAAGGCTGTGCAGTGTGCATCCACAGCCCCATGTCATGAACTAACAGCGAGCATGGCATGCATAACCATGACCAACACCCATCGATAGCAAAGGCGTCACAACCACACACAAATGCGATGCAGCATCAACCCTCATGAAGATATGCCCAATACGATGCCAAATGTGCACTCAAGGTGGCAACCACACCACACCAAACAGCACCAGCGACGCCACACACACGGCAGGGACAGTGATGAGCCCACTCCCATCTCCACCATACGCACCAGCATCAATGGCAGGCCCAAGGCTCCCCACCTGTCGCCGTACACAGGTCCCAGAGGCACGAATGCGCCCTTCGATCCCCCCAACTGCCTCAACCTTGTATAAAAGTAAGATCCCTCATGCAGATCGCTCTCAACAGCACCTGATCTTTGCAGATAGATTCTACAAACCAATGTACAGGAGGGTGATATTGGAGGTATCACACAACAGATTGGTGCCACCTATTTCCCTGTGGATGTGATCAAGACCAAAACCGCAGCAATGAACGCCATACGTTACTTAATTACACATGTCTTCCATGCGACTTACACATCTGTTATAGGATGGAGCATTTGATTATGGTTTACTGATCATTGAGACCCCAGGACACAAGTGTTTACTAATCTACGATCACGGGGTAGTTCTATTGCTATCCATGTAGTAGATATCATGGTAAGCTCGCATTGACTATATGTGTCTTCAATTGTCCTCACTTTTAACTTCTATCAGCATGGACTGGAGCTCCAAACTTTGGAGTCTTTATGATTGTTGCGTGACCAGAAAAACACCATTCATTGTTGCACTTATAACAAGGTGTTTTACAAGGTAACCCTCTTAATCCCTTAGAGTATCATGCCCAGCTCAACACTCGTGCATATAGGACAATATGCACCATCTGATTGGTACCTATTCTTGAAAGTGAGAAGTCTGACTTCCTTTTCCATCAGAGATACCTGCCATCTAGTGAGTCGGTCAGTTTGACTACTTTGGTGAGTATCCACATGGATTCCATGTTGATAAAACAGGGAAATCTCCACGAGCAGGTCTTTGGGGATCAGGTTTGTCGACCTTTTTGTGACAAGTCACAAGTCACAAAAAGGTCGAAAACCTTTGGTGACGTCATGGAGGGCTGTGTATCAATGGCTTGTGCACATTGTCACCAACAGCAAGCACGACATGCATGACCACACCACCAACACCCAGTGATCGTGAAGGCGTCACAACCATACATGCACACGATGCTGTAACAACGCTACCTCCAGCCACCGTCACACATGCAGACAAGTGCCCCAAGGGCCACGAAGACCTGCCCAACAGAACACCGAAAGCGCACTCAAGATGGCAACCACACTGCACCGAATGGCACACACGGTGGGGACAGCAATGAGCCCATTCCCATCTCCACCATACCTAGTTGGGAGACATGCACCAGCACCAGCGGCAGGCCCAAGGCTCCCCAGCAGGACACCACCTGCTGCTGTACGCACGTCCCAGTGGTGCGAATGCACCCTTCTATCCACACAACTGCCTCAACCACGTCACCCTCACGCAGCTGTACCATGTCGTGAGCAAGACACCGAGTTATGTCACAAAAGTTTTTCAACCTCTTCGTGACTGTGATGTAACAAACACCACTTATGTGACCATAACTTTATTATTTGAATGGTAGGGCAAGAAGACAATGGGGTGTGCTGAAACCATGAAGATGGACAGTTGATTTCATCCACAGCTGTGAAGGAATGGATGAGTTGAGTGATCATGTGGTGGGGTCTGAGGCAGGACTTGCATCAAAGACCTGAATGCTTCTGTGTGTGCAGAGTCGCTGCCTAAAGTACTCCAGGGATTTGATGCAAGTGCCGTGTCAGATGTCTGGCAAAAGGAGGGCTACAGTTGTCTCTGTGTGTGTGCCACTGTGTGGAGTTGCTGCCTAAGACAACTGTCTCTCCCCAAAGCAACCACTAGTATGATATTCTATTCCTCCCTTCCAATGGGGTTGGGGGATGTTATGATTGACTGTCTCTGTGTCTAAAGGTTGGGCTGTGTCAGTGCAACTACATGCTTATGTGTGTGCAGATGTGTTAAATACATGAGATGCCTTTCAATGCCTCATTGGATCAACTCCCTGCAGCTCTTATTCTTATAGATGACATCAATCTATGTCTTTGAAAATCACATGTCTTTTGAAGCCATACAAATAATTTCAATACCATTAGGTTCAGGCCAGTCTCACTTCCAGCTCTGAGCTGACATTAATAAAATACTCATGACATTTTGACATCACCTTTTTGTGACGGTGACATGACAAACTCCAAGTGCTGGCAACAACATGACATGATGACATCACAAAAGGTTTTCAACCATTTTGTGACTGTGATGTGACTAACTTTAAGTGCTGGCAACAGCATGACCCAATGACATCACAAAAGGTTTTCAACCACTTTGTGACCATGATGTGACTAACTCCAAGTGCTGGCAACAATGCAACACGATGACATCACAAAAGGTTTCCAACCATTTTGTGACCGTGATGTGACTTATCCAAGCACTGGCAACAACATGACACAATGACATCACAAAAGGTTTTCAACCATTTTGTGACTGTGATGTGACTCAGTCCAAGCGCTGGCAACAACAGGGCACGATGACATCACAAAAGATTTTTGACCATTTTGTGACCATGTTGTGATGCCCTTCAAGCGCTGGCACCAACATCACTGTTTTCAGCCTTCTTGTGACCGTGAGGAGACGAACATGATTTGGTCACAATGTTCCTGTTTTTTTCTTCTTCTTTTTCTCCGTGGCACCACTATGGAGTAAACAATACAGGTGATACCTTTGGCCGTTGCCAAGCTGGGAAGGAATGGAGTAATTGGATGATCACCTAGTGGGGTTTGATGCAGAACTTGTATTGAACACCTGAACACTCCTGTGTGTGCAGACCCACTGCCTAAAGCACTACCTTGCTCTAGTGCAGGCCTATCTTCAGAGACCCAATGAGAGCGCTACAACCATCTCTGTGTGGGTGGAGTAGCTGCTTAGCATGCTCAGCCCTCTTCCACTTTCTGTACACTCATGTTTCAAAGCAGATTACTGCACCAAGCATCCATGCTGGTAGGTCTACAATCCAGAAATCTATAGCTTTCACAGCTAGGACTATGGCTCATTTTGCCGGCCCACAAGAAAGGAGTTGTTCTTACAGCGTTCTCAAACAAGTATCTTCTCAGCCACAGCTTGACTCATATAGTTTTTATAAATTGCAGTTGCCAATGTGGCAAACAGGTGGAAGTGTGACTACATCATCAATATCCAACTACAAAACCTGGGTATGCTCACAAAGAAGAAAAAATGAAGATTGTAAGAAACTACTGCATACAGATCTATTTAATTAGGGTACACAATGTCCATGCAATGACTGAGACCATGAAATCCAGTGGGAGCTGACCACCAGCACGTAGTTATCATCAGAGTATCCCTATGTTATATCCAAAATAGAGTTTGAACAATTTTGTAGTCGTGGGAGTACTATAGCTAATGGCTAACTCTATTCGTGGGAAAGACAATATAAAATGGTGGATGAACTTTTGATATCCTACAGAATGGTACGAATGGTTCCTGTTGGACTTTGTCCTCCTAGGGAATTGTAATTTTTTGTATTTTTTGTGATTTTATTTCATTATGTTTTGGTATGCAAGAATGATGCAGCTCTCTGATGAGGTGTGTCCATTGTGAGTCACATGGTCATGTGACCAAACATTTCAGTGCAACAATTTTAAAGTTCGTACACAAATGTCAAATCAGGTGATGTGAAAAAGACAATGAGCAGTGTGGCATATAAAAGAGCCATACTTTTTTCTTTCTCGTTGAGTAGTGCTGCCTGCCTCTGGAGGCAATGAGATTCCAAAATAATAAATTACGTGCAAAGAATTCAGTGAAAAAAAATTACATATAGTGGTTAACTGACCTTTCAGGGTGGTTAAAGGCAAAGTTGCCACCACAGTTGCAACATTCTGCATCAAAACCATGGTTTTCATGACCATAGAACACTAATGAGCACATACTAAGGTACACATTTGGAGATCCACCAGCATGAAGGATGGCTGTGTAAAACACAATCTATGTTGCAGCATTGCTGGGCAAGACTGAAGCTGCATTCAAAAACACAGGATGGAACTAAAGAATAAAGTGTTGTGACACTTGTAGCATCCAATATTCAATGCTACAACTGTTAATTATCACTGCTTGATGCCAAAGTAGTATGTAGGAGCTTTGGAGTTTGTCACGTCACAGTCACAAAATGGTTGAAAACCTTTTGTGATGTCATCATGTGGTGAGGTTTGGGTGGCCATTTTTAACCTCAACCACCTGAATTGAACTGATGGTCAGGTGCAGGTTCAGGCAGTGAGAGGTTGGTCCAACTGATGTTTGAATGGGATGTAGGTAATGGTTTAGAGCATCTATAAGACTTGAAATATATATTGTCCAATGATTTTGGGCTTTGTTGATTTTGTTTTCATGTCTACCATTAGCTGCAGCTCATGCATTCTCTTGATTATTTAATCTTATTCTATTGACTTTTACATGACATATTTTACATATTTTATTTGAGATGCCGGAAGGCCTGTATGGATGCATAGAAACCATCTAGCTGTGTTGAAGTTAAGTCATGTGACCTCTCGCATTTTTGTGATGTCATAGAAAGCTGCACGCGCTCGGCGCTTAAATAAGCGCCAGTAGCGTGCAATAAAAGAAATAGTAAAGGGTTGTAAAAGAGGTAGAAAAATAGGAAGAAACAGAGGAAAAAGTGAGGGGGAGGTATGAGACCAATATGGAGTGGATGTTCAGAAGAGAGGGAGAGGGCAGTTGAATGTGTGAGATGCAGACAGATATGTGCAATGTGTATCAATGGGTCCTGCCCTAGACATCCTATGCCACACCAGCAGAGTGTGCATGTGGAGAGATAAGTATGTCAAGAATCCATAAATGCAGAAATGAATGAATTGAAACACACCTTCATTTGTAATTCAGTACTACACTCAGACTTTATAACTTGTGTACATGCTCCTGGGGTTGGTCATACCATCAGATCTATCAGCCTGTCACACAGTAATCATCAAGAAGAGCCCCATCCAAATAAAACTGAGCACTGGCCATGTTGGGACTTGAGCAATGATAATCATCTGTGCGTGTGGATGATCAGTGAAGCAGCATTGTTGCAGTCAGATAGCTTGAAATGGAGACTAACTCACAACAAATGGGCATTAATTGACAAATTCCAAGAATCTCATGCTGCTTTTAGCCATAGGATCCTCCAGTGCCATTGCTAAATGTAGGGTAATGGCTGGATTAATGGTGCTGTGATTACATCATCAATATCCTACTTCAAAACCAGGTATGCTTAGAAACATGAATATTTCAGGATTTCAAAACCTACTGCATACATATGTCTTGTAATAGGGTATACAATGTCCATGCATTGACCAAGACCACAAAACCCATTGGAAGCTGACCACCACCACCTAGTGATCATTGGAGTATCCCCGTGTTGTATCTGAGACAGAGTTTGAACAATTTTCCAGTCATGAGAGTATTACATCTAATCATCAACTCTATTTGTGGGAAAGACAATAGGAAATGGCAGATGAACTTTTGATATCCTACAGGACTGTACGAACTATTCCTGTCGGACTTCATCCTCCTAGGGAATCGTAATTTAGCTTCAAATACTGCAAGAGAAACGCTTGTGGCAGATCTAGGTTGAGCTTTGCAAACAATATTCAGTGCTGTGACCATGACATCACTCAGCATCTGTGTATGCTTACGTGTGCAAGTTGGAATCTACCTGGGCTATGTCATCACAACAGAGTGCCAATCCGAATCGGCAACTGGAATGGCACTCAGTTGCAATGACGTAGCCCAGGTAGATCCCAACTTGCACATGTAAGCATAGCCCGGAGCAGCGGTAGTACCTCCTCTGATTTGCAACAGCAACATCATTGCAGAATGAGGCTGATCATCTCTGTTGGACTTCAGGCGATTGAAGAGCAAGTGTTAGAGGCAGAATTTCACGACAGTGCTAGTTTAGTTCATCAAGCAGCATATGAAGCTGCAAACCAATGATGGGTTTTGTCACAGTTGTCTATGTACATTCCCGAATATATCAGCACATTGTACAGCCTTAATGATATTCCCCTCCAACACTCCATCTCATTTCAAACATGTACCCTGCAAAACCCTCCCTCAGAGCAACACTTCTCACCTTCTTGATCACAAACACATTCCTTCAGTTGAAAAATGTTTGGTTGAAGCAAATTCTTCTTATAGTTATGGAGTTCCTATAAGGGCAACCTCCAGGGGAAGTGGAATATCACACTGAACACTGGCAGATGGGAATCCAAAGTATATAAATTCAAGGAAGGCTACAGGCAAGGGTACATACCTGGCAGATGGGAATCCAAAGAGAAAAGCCTAAGGACTCCCACTGCCGAGGCAACTACTAACTAAGGAAAGACTCCGAACTGACTGAACGTTTTGGGCGCTTAAAATGTAAGTCACGTGACCTATGACATAGCCTAGGTAGATTCCAACTTGCACACATAAGTGGGCGCTTAAATCGCGAATAGAAGCACCAGCTGTAGAAGTGAGTAGGAAGGAGGAGGGGAGGAAGGAAATGGGAATATTAGATAGAAACAACAGGGAGAAAAGAGAGATAGAAATGGGGACAGAAGAGGTGAACATAAATAAGAGAGGAGAATAGGAGCAGGAGAATAAAAAGAAAAATATGAGGGGTTCCCTTTACATCACACCCCTTTTAGAGTGTGACATCCTGACACACTGAGACCCACTGGAGGTACAGGTGTTTTTTGACAGAAGGTGTTGAAATCTGCAGCACGAATGCGGTGAGGGGCACCAGGATGGAGGAGGTGGAAGTCAGCAATGAGGTCTGGGGCTGCTAAATCTGTCTCAAGAATCCACTCATCATGCTCATACCCATAACCCTTCCACCTGACCTTGTATTGGAGTTTCCCACAGCAGAATTGACTGTCCAAAACCTGTTCAACCTCATAATGCTCGTCTTCCCCTACAAGGACTGGGGGAGGTGGGGGTTGAGCTTTCCAACCAGGAATGGGGTCTGGAGGGGCTGGGAGGAGCTCCATCACAGGGAAGACAGGGTGGAGGCGACTCATAGACTTGGGGAGTCGAAGACGGTAAGCATTGGAGCTGACCTTGTGTTCCACTAGGAATGAGCCTAGATTCCGATGTGACAATTTCTTAGAGGGGCGAGTGGTGCTAATGTTGCTTGCATCTAGGAAGACTTTGTCACCAGGAACAAAGGTAGGGGCTGGCTCACGACGACGATTATAGTATCGAGCCATATCCTCTTTTGCCTTTACAAGGGCAGCTCGGGCTTCAGACAGGGAGTCAGCCATTTGTTGTTTGAACTCATTCACAGCTTCTCTCCTAGATGTGCTGGTGAGGTTCAAAGCCCATGCGTGGGTGGCGACCAGAGTCAAGCATGAAGGGAGTTTCTTTTGTGGATGAGTGAACATGGTTGTTGTACTGGAACTCTGCAAGGGGTAGGAGGTCATCCCAGTTGTCCTGTTGCTAATTCACAAATAGACAGAGGTATTGCTCCAGCTCTTGGTTGACATGTTCTGTCTGTCCATTGGTCTGTGGGTGGTATGCAGTGGAGGCAGCCACCTTGATACCCAGAAGTCTGTATAGCTCATGAGTGAACTCACTGACAAACTGTGTACCTTGGTCTGAAACCACACAGAGGGGTAGGCCATGGTGTCTCCAAACATGATCCTTAAAGAGACGAGAGGCTCCCAATGCTGTAATTGTGGTCAAGGTGGGGATGAAGTGAGAATGTTTGGATAAGTAATCCACAACAACCATCACAGCATTGTACCCATGCGACTCAGGGAGTTCAACAATGAAGTCGACACTGACCATCTCCCAACACTGCTCAGGAACCTTCAGAGGGTGTAGTTCTCCAATAGGCGATCAATGCTGAGCCTTGGTGCGCAGACATAGGTCACATGCCTTTGTGTAGCTACCAATGTAGCGAGACATGTGGGGCCACCAATAGTTCAAAGAGACAAGTTCCAAGGTCTTCCAACATCCAGCATGGCCAGCAATATGAGTGTCATGATGTTGGGAGACAATTTGACATCGTAAGTCATGCTGATCAGGGACATATATCTTTCCACAGAACAGAAGTGTACCATCCCTCTCACTCCACTCTGATGACTTCACAGACTTCCCAGTAGTCTTGCGAAGTTCCTTAGCAGCACGTGCAACTGACTCCTCTAGCTCTCCCTCCTTGGTGCCATTACAAATGTCCCTCAGGATGTCACATTCTTCACCTGTAAACTGCAGTCCTTCCAGTGCATGGATGACAAAGAGTTCTGGTTTGAGAAGCACCAAATTATCATTGTCATTTGAGCCAGTGCCATGATAAGGTTGGCATGAGAGTGCATCTGACTTCCCCATTGTCTTGCCAGGACAATGGTACAGGTTGAAGTCTAACCGAGACAGATAAAGAGACCAGCAGGCTTGGCAATGGTTGAGCTTTTTAGCTGTGTGGAAATATTCGAGATTTTTGTGGTCTGTCCAGATCTCGACATGATGTCTCGCCCCCTCAAGGAAGTGTTGCCATTCTTCAAGGGCACGCATGATGGCAAGCATTTCCTTGTCATGGATCTCCTAGTTGTGCTCAACCGGACTGAGACTCTTGGAGAAGAAGGCTATGGGGTGCCATTTGTTATCAACCTTTGACTGTTGGGAAAGAACAGCACCAGTTGCAAAATCAGAGCTATCTGCTTTGACACAATATGGGAGGTCGTCATCTGGGAATGCAAGGATGGGTGCAGATGTTACCAATCTCTTTATAGTGTCGAGGGCAGCCTGCTGTGAGGGTCCCCATGTCCAAGGAGTGTCTTTGCGAAGCAGGTTGAACATTGGACGTGCATGGTGTGAGAACTTCTCAATAAATCAACAATAGAAGTTGGCAAAACCAAGGAACAACTGCACCTCCTTCTTATTGTTAGGTGTTGGCCACTCAGCGACACCAGCAACCTTGACAGGATCCATTTCAGCTTTCCCATGAGAGATGGTGAGACCTAGGATTTCAATCTTGGTCTTGTCAAAGTTGCACTTGTCAGGACGCAAATAAAGCTTGTGTTCTCTGAGACGCTGTACCACTTTCCATACGACTTTATGGTGACTTTCTAGATCTTCTGAAAAAATCAGAATGTCATCCAGATAAATGCATATGACACCTTCAGCAATGAGGTCATGGAAGATGTCATTCATCATAGTCTGGAAAGTGGCAGGGTTGTTAGTGAGGCCAAAGAACATCACTAGGGGTTCAAACAGTCCCCGATTTGTCCTGAATGCCACTTTCCACTCGTCACCCTCTTTGATTCTGACATTGTTAAAGCCCCAATGAACATCAAGCTTAGTAAAGTAGTGGGCCCCTTATAGGCTGTTGACAAGGTCAGAAATCAAAGGAAGGGGGTAGCAATTCTTGATTGTCATTGCATTTAGCACTCAATAGTCTTGGACGAACCGTAGGGCACCATCTTTCTTTTTGACAAAGAACACTGGTGAGGCCATTGGTGACTTTGATGGTTGGATGCGTCCTGTGCTCAAATTCTCCTCGAGGAATTTGTCCAATTCAGCCTGCTCTCCTGGGGAGAGGGGGTATACCTTGGGTGAAGTCACGTGACCTATGACGTAGCCTAGGTAGATTCCAACTTGCACACGTAAGCAGGTGCTTAAATCGTGAATAGAAGCGCCAGCTGTAGAAGTGAGTAGGAAGGAGGAGGGGAGGAAGGAAATGGGAATATTAGATAGAAACAACAGGGAGAAAAGATTGATAAAAGGGAAATGGGGACAGAAGAGGTGAACATAAATAAGAGAGGAGAATAGGAGAAGGAGAATAAAAAGAAGAATATGAGGGGTTCCCCTTACAGTTCCTGTATCTTGGCCCAACAAGTTGATGAGTATATCCTGTGTTACCATTGATAGTTTCCTTCGAGTATTGATGTGTCTTTTTAGGAGGGCAATATAAAAACCCATTCCAATGCATTAGTGAAATGGTCACACTTGGGGTGGAACTGGGGTAATATGGTTGAATTGTCTGTTTTCTCGTACATCATATCTGGCTGAATATGTGTGAAACCACAGACCATTAAAGCTGAACGCATTGATCCAACTTGACCCCTATTTCTCCCACATTCCCTGGGATACTTGTGTCAGTATTCACCTGCCACCAGACACTGCAGAATAGAGCTCCTCAATGCAGACCATCCCATTTTCAGTGGAGTCAGTACTGAGCTGCAGAAAGAGCACTGTGTGGATGGCTTAATAGCAGCTTGGACGGTGGATGTGCTAAGTTGGACCATTAGCGGCGATGTAGAGCCCCATACTTTGAAACCCACTTACCTACTCCACTTAATGCCTTCTTTGAGTCTCATGCCTTTGAAGTGCCATCCAGTCCTGTCATGGAGTCAAACATACCTGAATAACACAAGTTGAAACATTTGTTTGAGAAAGATTGAAGAGAATGTCAGAGCTACGACTGGACATCGTGATGCTAGGTACTACATAATGAGGGCCTGTGGGGCTGTGGATGTTACATGTTACTGGAGAGACCTGTACATACCACAAAGGCAATATTATTTTTGCTTTACTCACCAGGACCAGATGCTGTGTGGTCTGTACGGTGATCTCTGGTGCAACCTTGAATAAATGTGGAATGTGGTCTGGCAGGGAAGTTTGTCCATGCCATGTTCATGTTCCAGACACAATGACATAGCCCAGGTGGATTCCAACTTGCACACATAAGCACATTGAATCGGCAACCAAATGTGCTTATGTGTGCAAGTTGGAATCCACCTGGGCTATGTCATCGTGCCTAAATCTGCACCTAAATCCACAGCTTGCCACATTCATTACCATCATTGAACCAAAGAAATGGCACAAACCACTGTGAATCAGAAAGAACAAATGGAGCAAGCCATGTTGTGTGTAAGTCTGATGGATAGAACACCTATAGAACTTTAACTAAGAGACAGGTGCAGCAGGCTAAAGATCGTCTAATTGGTAATTCCTGGCACAGATTATGATGACTGAAAACTGAGTGACTGCGGCAGTTGATCTACAGCAACTTGCCATTGATCTCTTTATTCAACTTACTTTTGAAACAATAAAAGGGCATGGCGTGATCCTGAAAGGAGCAATTGATCACATGCTTGAGTTGCTGGATGATTTGCCAAACCGTGGGGGGACTGAGGCAGAGCAAACATCAGCGAAGCTTGCTCATTTGATGGAAGAGTTAAAAAAACAGGTACATGAGTGGGTCCAAGAGACTTCTGAGTTCTCAACACAGACTGAATGAGGGGAAGAACTTTTTTAAAGCTGTAATATGTTTTGGTGTGATTTTGTATGGTGTAAAATGAACATTTCAGTTGTTTAGTTAACCCATAGCCGCCCTATTTGAGATGTCTGCATTCAAATACATATGTACATTCATATTTATTCCCTTGGAACATATGCTGAGAAGATTCATTCCCTTAGACTGTATGCTGAGATGTCAAACAGCCAGATATAGTCTGATGTTTTCAAAACTATGCTACCTGTACCACAAACTGGATGTTCAGAGAGACATTATTTTCACCACAAATACTGGTGGTATGAGCAACACACAGTGTCCAAGTCCAAATCCTCGCTCACTCTGGCCATGCTCCCTACATTGTCCCAGGGTATGTCCAGCCCTCTGCCATCATAGATCGGCACTGTGTGTGATAAGGGACAATGTCACAACACATGGTGCTGCTTAAATACCTTCTGCATTTCCCACATCGTGTTGGACCATTTTTTCTTGTCTTTATCCTGCCCAACAGCTGCTTTGCATTTGGAAGGTGACCACACACTGCTTGAAAATTTTCCCTTGCTGCTCACAGCAAGGTTGGTTTGGTTTTTGTCGGCTTTAGTGCAGTTAGCTTTTTGAAGAACCAAAGCCTGTCATGGGGCTCACCATTTACACCTCAGGTGCCAATGACGATGGCACACTTGTAAGTGTTGAACTCCAGAGAGTGGGTCATGTAGACTGCCCTGATCATTGTGACAAACCTCTGCCATTCACCATCTAGAGGATGGATGCAAATTTGGTGATGGAGCTTGCCATTCAGCAGGATGTGATCAATGAGCATGCATGACCCTACACCACCCAGTAGCACATTGACTATTGCTCCCTTGTTGAACTGCCAGTCTGTCACATAGCTTCTGCTTTTCCTGAAGGCACTCGGATCCTGCACAGATCTCCACACATGCTTGCTTTCTGGAAACCTTGCAAAATTAGCATAGTTTTTTCCATAATGGGGCTTGCTCAGAAAGTCCCGAAACCATCTGGAATATAATGTCAGAAGTGAAGCCCGAAGCCCAGGCAATTGGTCTATGCTGACTCCTTGGATAGCCGTTCAGAAAAATCCTTGTAAGTCCACATCCTGGGGGGAAACTCTGTGCTCCATTGAATGGACACTGCAAGAACAAATGAATAATAGGTGGTAGGACTTTCTTGAAGCACATACAAGCTCCAGCGAGGTGTATCAAGGAGTAGTTCACAATGTTCCTTGGATAAATCTGAAATGTCATCCAAAACAGCACATTTGGCAGGTCTGTTGGCCTGATATTCTTTCATGCACCGGTAATATGAATTGCTGCAGGATCAATCAATCGTCAGGGAATTGAGGTTAATAAATAATAAAATATTACTGTAGAATTGGGCCCTTTGGCCTTAATATAATGAACATGGCAAAGGAAACAAAGTCATGATCGTGAAATAGCCAAAGGCAGCAGCAATCACATATTCATTGTCATCCCAGCTTGAGGTGACCTGAGAAGCTCCCAATCCAGAGGGACGGTGTTCACCTGATTTTGGCGTTTGTGGAGGATGGGTCTGAGAAGGGTGTGAGAGTCTGATGGAACTCTGCAGAACTTCGGCCTCTTGATTAAAAGACTCCAATGAGGCTTGGTTACCAGTTTCATATTGATGTTCTGGGGCCTGAACCGGGAGGACAGAAATTTCATTAGAAAAAATTGCTTTAAATTGGGTAAAATTGCATGAATCCCACAGGTACACACCCTTGCAGCAATCCAACAGTTTTCAGGACTTTCTCTCGATCCACACCTCCTCTCTGTGTCCCCAACATAACTTGTAGTAGATGTGGCAGTGTGCGGTTCCTGTAAAACCTCAGCACCATTAGTCGGACAATTTTGGTGTGATGGTTTTCTAGTTAAGTTAACATCAGACGATGGCATGATGGTGAAAGGGAAACCATGGTGTATAGGTAGCTTACAAAGTCTCTCCAGATGAGAGATATTTGTTTCCTGAGTCTGTCATCATCTCTAGGGAAGCATCGTCATCAACTATAAAACCATGTAAGGATGAATCATCACTCCAACCTCCTTTGTTGGTTGCCATAATATTTCCTCCAGGTTCTTCGTCGTTTGTGGGAATGACCCCCTGTAAATGCTTTCTACTCTTCTTCAAGGGAGAGGGACTACATAGTTTCCAAAATTAGACAGATCAATGGGGCATCAAACAATGCAATAAGAGTGCACTGGTCCTCTTCAATGCCATCCTCCAGCTTCACAACAGGAGATAAGGTACGTTCCCTCTTGGTTCATCTAACTCCGGTGAAAAACATGAGAGACACTCAAAAAAATCCATAGGGAATGCCCACTGCTGAGGAGAGCTGCTACATGCAAACATTAGTGAGTAACAAACCAAGTACACCATAGCACGTACCTGTTTGTCACAGGCTCTCTTATCATGACATCTTGATGTCAGCATACCTGCCCAGAAAAAAAAAACGAGTTTACCAATGGGGAACTGTAGAACAAAGTAAGCAAAATGAGGCTGCTTGGAAAACAGTCAAGTATACCTTGAATGGACTGATATAATTTCTGTGTCAACAGAGGGCCTTCCATTTTTATCACTGCCCTTCTTCCTAACAAGCAATGTGCCACTGCAATGCCATGAGCTGTAGAACAACAGTCAAAACAAAGTGAGAGGAACAATACCTCGTTGAGTTGATTAAAAGATCAACAGCAGATGCTGTGTTGGGCGCAACCTTTTTACTGGCATGGGCAGAGGCTCATTCGGCCCTTGACATCTCAGTGGTAGGAGCTGATCGAAGTGCATGCCTTGTAAGTTTTCCTTTAACCATTTGAAAATGAATCATGAAAACAAAGGAAGGAGAATGAAGTTGAGGGGAAAAAGTGAGGCATCGTCTTTGTTTTTATACAGCAACACCTTATGTGAGCAGACCATGCTTCGGACATAGTCTGTCCCATGCATCATGAGTGATGAAGCACCTGAAAGCCAACAAGTAGCCCAACTATGCTCCAATAGCATGAGGTGACACACCAGGGGCTTCTGTCCTAAGGTGCAATGTCCAACAGAACCGATGATCCATGATCCAATGCAGACATATTCCTTTTGAAATCAGGCTTCAATTGATACAAGGTCAACAATGACCCCTTTCTTTCGTATCCTTGCTTGATTCCAATACGAATCCTGTGTCCATTCACTCTTACACCATTAGATCAGACACATCACCATTTGGTCTGGGCTGTTTATGTTCCTGGAATGACAGAGCCAGTGTGATCATCTCGTGATGCATAAGAGGTTTGGTTCAACAGGTCATATAGATGGCAAGGTTGAAACAGTAGGATGGGTCCATGAGCTGATGTTGATCAAACATTGCAGTAACCTTTAAAAAAGAGTGAGGCTTATTTGGCTTTCCAAGCACAATGGACCCTTGTTTGATCAGTGAGCTTTCTGGTGATTTTTACCATAGGTCTAGCATCTAGTGTGATTTCACACTGACTTCAATGGGGGCTAGATGATGCTGTTGAGGAAGAAGAATGCCTGGCCAGTGCAGGAAAACATCACACAAAGTATCTTCATCTTCAGGTAAGACTGTAGCATGTGGTTGCGTGCTTCTCTCATCTAACGTCTCTCACTTGCAGGAGCCGACAAAGTTAGCAGATTTCCTTGAAGTGCAGCCTGAGGATGCAAATGTTGCAAATCCTGAGAAATATATCCTTAAATGGGATGAACAACCCAAAACCCATGATTCTGAGGTTACCTTTCGGGTTCAAGGTTATCTTGTTGATTTTAATCTTCCACCAATCCTACACTCAGACCAGTCAGCTTTTTTACGTCTTCTTGAAGGCCTATACTCAATCACAGGAGTAGATTACCATGGAATGTTGCCTGGGAAAAGCAAATGGTGCGAGTTTCAGGTTTAGGTGGCCATGGGTTTCATCAGAGTGTGATGGGGTTCAAGACCGTCCATGAGATCATGACTTGACGCCTCCCAAAAAACAGCTGCCAAACTTGGCAGCCCTCAGAGTTTGAGGGCCATGTTGCTCTTGATTTTCAGAGCCCTTACTTTACGCGCAAAAGTGATGAAAAGCTAGCACAATTGCCAGAGAACATAGACCCTTTGGGTCATCTGGCACACCGAGACAAATCCAAAGGATTATGGCCATCTTTGGATTCTTTGGTAGAATGCTATGAGCGGAAAATTGTCGTTGTTGACAAAAAGCAGTGTGTTCTCTTGTATATCAGCAGGGTGCCCCTAACTGATGATGAATAGACTTGTACATCACGAATGCACCGAGCCTGCTACCTTGCGCAGAGGTTACCTCATGGAAGTCACCGTCGTTTTTCATCTCAACTGCACCAAGAAAGGCAGATGGATGTTGTTCACCTGGGTGAGAGCTATTGAGGTGCTAAATCGAGAAATAGACAAGGTCAGCCCCTGTGCAAGCACCCAAAAGACAGAAGTATCAACAATAACTTGGTGTGCAGGCATACTTGCAGTGGACATTATCGGAGCTCAGATGTCCAGTTCCCACATGGAGAATTACTTCAAAGAGATGCCGAGAATATGAAGAAGAGGAGGAAGTGGAGATGCAGGGCTCTACTAGCAGGGTCAGGTTAGAATCTTTGGCAAGCAGTGTTGATGCCTACAGCAGTACTGCTCATAGTATGTTTAGTGGAGCAGATGTAACAATGGGGGACATGAAAAAACTAAGGTGTACCATGCTCATTGGATTCGAGATACATTGAAATAGCAGTTGTCTGTGAAAATACAGGTGGTACACTGGGGCGTACAAGTAGTAATAATAATGTAGACGACCAAATAAACTTGTGGGAGGACTGCACAGTGGGCCATAGGGCTATTCATCTCATGACTCTTCCAATGGAACGAACATTGCCTGCAACATTTCGTAGTCTGGTGGTTCATCAAATGCCAATGTCCTGGAATACTTGATCGTTTCCATAAATGCAGGGTAAACGAAGCCATAGTCCTCATTTTCTAAAAACTTTGTCTTTTCAGCATAAGCAAGATCTTCTGATAGTTCAGCACCATTAAGTTCTTTTTTCTTTTTCCTATCTCACCAAGGTAGTCCCGGGATGTGTATGTCTAATAGGGTGTACACTAATGACTCAATATCATCCCAGTGAGAAATTCTGGAAGAAAATAATTTTAGTCACTGAAGCTGGTGATGCAGTGGAATTGGCTACGAAGTCTTTGGTGAAACCTCAGGCTGCAGTATGCAATTGTCCCAGCAAGTGATTCCTTCACAGGAAGATCTTTGATGTGCTTCTGTTAGATCCCAGATCCAACCCGTGTAATTCTGATGTTTCACGTATTCCGATAAGCCTTTTCTGCTTATGTCTGACATGTCCCCATTTATTATTCTTAGTCACGATTCTATTTCAATATTATCCCCGTATGTCTTATCTTGATTTCCGTGTTTGCTCCGACTTCGGAACTCCGTATCATGCACCCTTATCTTCCATTCCCAATTTCAGAATCCCGCATATCTTAAATATGTTTTCTCTTGATCAGGCTTCTTTAGCTTGTAAATCATATCATATCACTACCTTTCGTATGACTATCTCTCGTATCACCTTCTATCTCTTATATTGTATATCTTATACCCTTTCACATTCCACATCCTTCATATCTTGTTACCTCAACTTGTTATTCCAATAACTTGTAACATCCTGATATATCCCGCCCGTCCTCTATCATTCAACCTTTATTACACTTCATTGCTCCAAAACTTCTACCTGCAATAAGGCCTTCTAACCTTGTTTGGTATTCCAATTATTCCGATATTCCGATTATTCTGATCATTCCGATTATTCCGACCCTACCTCATCCGACATTCCAAACCCTTCTTGATTACACTCGCTTTCCAGTAAAGCTAACCCTTACTTGATATTGATTTATCGTTACCCCTATTCCATCTGCATTGACTATTCCATTCCCAAATACCCGAAACCCCTGCTCACCTCCAATAAGTCTCAACATATCATTGGCACTGACTTTCCAAATAGACCCAACCAATCGGAACCCCGATAACACTTTCCGGTCTTCAGTCCAAAATACCAGGGCACTAGAAATCCAAGAGGGCGCAACCCATAAGTTGAAGCCAATGCCCGTATAGATCAGTCTTCGGATCTCTGACTTCCAAGTCATCCAGTATTTCACGCATTTCCAAATATTGTGACTATCGATCTCGGTCAAGGAGAGTTCCAACCAAATCCAAACCCGAGGTCGAAACCGGCAAATCCTAACATCCTGATGTCAAATCTGGCACATATCCCTAATAGTATTTACAAGCTCACACTCTTGATTTCTATAATGTCTTCTGACACCCAAATTCAAACACTCGATTTTGAAGACACCGACACATCTGCCAAGAATGTCGTCAACCCATCAAATGTTCACGAGTACCCCAGTTTTTTCAACAAGTGCCTCACAAACGAAGACTTCAAACCCGACCCAATCCTGAGCAACATTGACAACGCGACTTCCAACCATCTTTGTGATGACTCACAATACACGGCAGCAATTTCCGACCAAACCCCGACTTTGCTGACACTGAAACTTTCTGACATCCTTGGACAAGACAGCAAGTTGATACTACAGGACAGGAGAGACAACAACGCATCAATCAAAAGTTATGCCTCTACTGTGGAAGACCTGGTCATAAGGTGAAAGAATGCCCAAGGTCATCATCCCTCGCCAGGAAAGCAAAGTCCCAAACCACAACTGTCACGCTAAGTGATTCCGACATCAAGGTCCCTTTAGAGGACCTTCCGAATCCCCAAAACTGACAGCTCAAGGACTCTCGAGCATGAATCGGCATTCATCTTATTTGTCCCTTACCAAGAACATCACAGACACTTTCCAAAAACACCCTTCGTACTTCCAACAATTCTGCCAAAACTCCGAATATCACCCTTCCAAACAGTTTCAACTGATCATCACGTTGAAACACCATCCCTTTGGATTTCTGCTTTCTGCCAGTCTCCATCCTTCAATCACCAACGACATATTATGTCGCAACACCCAGTAGGCGATTCATGCCAATCACGTCCTCCCATCGAGCGAAAAATCCAGTCGCTATTCCATTACTTAGAACGACACTTGTTTCTAATTGTTCCGATGTGCTGGGAACGCCACTAACCCACCTACTACAATCCATTGATTGACAGGGTATTGGGTAGTACCCAGTTCCGCACTCCTCAACAAGAAGATTCAATTCTATGACATGTCTTCAGGAAACCTGCAATTTGCGTTTTTCTGAATCTCTGAAAATCTGACTTCACTGCAACATCCTCTGACCCGCCATTACATCCAACGTCAATGCTTGATGAAACCTCAACTCGCAATGACGATGTGGAAACTTCGGCGCATTTCCAATAGGAAAATCCATTACATTGATTCTTCCAATTCCCAACAAGCGATCATCAATATTCCGCTACGTACTCTGACAAGATCACATCTATCAGAGGGAGAGAATATCACTTTTGGGAAATCATTTTCCTTACATCTAGTTATGCCAGAACCACCTCGAGAACATATTAATGAGGCTCAGGCTATAGGATTTCATCCAATCCATTCCGCACAGTACGTCTGTACTTCCTTGAGAACACCCCAGGATGATCTCCAAGTCCAAACACCAAATCTTCCTTAAAGACATCCTTCCACGTCTAAGATTTAGTTTTCCGACCTCCGACTTCCAGACTTCTGAATCTGACTATTCAAGATACAATGCAGTTACTCCAACTCTAAGCCTAGTCATCAATACCAAATTCCGTGTTATGGGACAATAACTGACAAACCGCCTTCGGAATCAATAACGATCCCCTTTGAAAGGCGCTGTTAAAACCCTCGTATCCATGAATGCACCATCTGTACATCCTCCGACTCACGTTTCCAATTCTGACCCTTCAACCATTAGGGCAATATTCCAGGCCGAATATCAAGTACCTTACCAATGTTTCTGAAACAAACCCACAACTCCACCAAAACATCGCAATTCCTATTTTTCCTACACCCTGTTCTTCCCTACACATCTTCCTTACTCTGTTTCCCTTGCAAACACTTCTCCAAATATCCTGAAATTTCCGATTCACTCCTCTTATCCCTTTTCAAGTCCAAACTTCCAATATTCTCCAAATTCTCAGGTAATCCATGATTACAACAATTTCAACTAGACAACATCAAGACCACTATCGAGAAATTTCCAAGAAGACACAGTTCATCTCCTTAGAAAAGCCAATATGTTCCCAATCAATCCTTTGGTCCTCTGACACTCCAACTCCTTTACCTACCTTCCGACACCTGAGGTAGACGATGGGACGTCTACCTAAAAGGGGGAGTAGCCACTATGTTGACAACTTATCTATTCCAATCCCCCACTCTGACTCGACAATTTCCAACGCAATGCTTCAATTTTTTTGCTCTTACTATGCTTCTATTTACATCCCGCAATTCTGAGACTCCTTCTACATCTACGACCATTCACATCCCAATATTCCGACCCTCTCAACTTCTTCATGATTCCTTACAAGTCCAATCCTGATCCTGACATTCGTCTGATTCCGACTTACCCCAGTTCTCCGACACCCTTGAACTTCAAACATCCTCAATTCACTGTTTCTCGTCTTTCCAAGTTTTTCCATTTTTTCTGATCATTCCCATTTCTCTGATCATTTCCGTTTTTTCCCATCATTTCCGTTTTTCCAATCATTTCCGTTTTTCCAATCATTTCCGTTGATCCAATCATTTCCGTTGATCCAATCATTTCCGTTGTTCCATGCTTTCTGTTTTTTCTGATCATTTCACTTTTTACGATCTTAAAGCAACAAATAACTTCATTGTCTAACACCTTCTACATTACTTCACTGAAATTCCTCTGATTTATTTATATTACTTTTTCCCCTTCCAACTCCTATTCACTGCATCATTTCCTCTTCTGGCCCATTGACCTCCGGGTCAAGCCCTGCTGTTTTCCCCGATTCATCTTCCACTTGTTTGTCCGAATCCGCTTCTCACTGGGGGCATGAGCATATTTTTAGTGTAAAAAATGTGATAAAAATGCTTTTTCCTTACAGATTATTCATTCACTGTTCTGGTTGAAAAATCTCCCAAAAATGCTGCTTTTTTATCAAGTTTTAGGACCTGAAAATCTGGTACATACTTCACATTTCTAGGCATGGGAAATGGATGTAAAATGTGAGAAATAATGAATTTACTCATTGATTTCATGCCACACAAATGCAAGGACAATCTTGGTTTTCATTGACATTTTCAACAGAAAAGAACCAAAATTTATCCAAGATTTCATAGTAGAAAAAAGGTGAGAAAATTAGTAAAATATATGAGATTTTCATGAGATTTTTCAAAACTATTAGCCAATGAATAATCCAACATTTTTCTTTAGTTTTTGCAAGGAAAAACCTGATGGATAAATGTTTATCCAATGGATAATCATTCACCCATAGGCAATATATAACAAGTTTTCTGAACCAAAAAAGGCAATGAAAAAGTCAATGGATAAGAGTTTATCCCTTGGATAATCATTCTTCCATATGGGGTAAATGTTCTGCCTATGGCAGAATGATTATCCAAGGGATAAACTCTTATCCATTGACTTTTTCATTGCCTTTTCAGTTCAGAAAACTTGTTATATATTGCCTATGGGTGAATGATTATCCATTGGATAAACATTTATCCATCAGGTCTTTCCTTGCAAAAACTAAAGAAAAATGTTGGATTATTCATTGGCTAATAGTTTTGAAAAATCTCATGAAAATCTCATATATTTTACTAATTTTCTCACCTTTTTTCTACTATGAAATCTTGGATAAATTTTGGTTCTTTTCTGTTGAAAATGTCAATGAAAACCAAGATTGTCCTTGCATTTTTGTGGCATGAAATCAATGAGTAAATTCATTATTTCTCACATTTTACATCCATTTCCCATGCCTAGAAATGTGAAGTATGTACCAGATTTTCAGGTCCTAAAACATGATAAAAAACCAGCATTTTTGGGAGATTTTTCAACCAGAACAGTGAATGAATAATCTGTAAGGAAAAAGCATTTTTATCACATTTTTTACACTAAAAATCTGCTCATGCCCCCAGTGTTTTGACCCCCACCTGCCCTGTCCTTGTATATGTATAACTAGCACAGTTTTTTTAATTAACACCTCGCTTTCACTGTTTATATTCTCTTTATGTTAAATACCATCAGCTACATTGACCGGCCATGCTCAAACACGATAGACACCCAGTTGAGGGCTCGTTTTGTTTTACTGGTGCTCCTTGCATTCCTTTCTTCCTTGAAGTTGGTGCTAATCCTGTATATACTCTTGCAGCCTTTCATATTCGTGTCAATGTGTTGTAGGATGTGTTAACACATTATTTGATGGCAGGGAAGTGGGCAGCACCGATGATAGTCGGAAGGCCTCTGAGAGCCGTGTTGCCATCGGCAGTGGTATGCTTGCCTGCACTGTAGGGACATGGGCAGGGAAATGCCTACTAATTTGGAACACACACTGGTACAGGCCGATATCAGACTGAACATCAAGGAGAGGAGTGACAAAGACTGGCTCTTTGATGCAGGAGAGTATTCTTTTGCTGGGAAGGCTGCAGCACACATTTTTAGATGTGCTAGTATGATTGTTGCAGAAAAGGGGGAGCTCAAAGGCACCTTTATTAAAAGGTTTTAAAAATGAGGACTGAGGACTGCTCATTGATCTGTGCACATGGCTCAGGATGTCTTTTAGCCTGGTTGAGTCGGTGCCATCTTCGCTGCGACATGACAGTGACCTCTTGCATGAAAACCTATGCTCGGAAGAAACATTAGCCCCAGGAACCAACGACATACCTAGGTGAAGGCCTTGTACACCACCAATGGCGGTAGACAAGAAGCCAGTGAGCAAGGTTAGCGCTGTGAGGGCAACTTCTTCCATTTCCCCAATGATTTGCATTTGATCTGTGCATAATCTAATCTAGCCTCCAATTTTTGGCAATAATGCAACAATGATCTCATGCCAAGTCAGGAAATGGAAAGTCACGTGATCTTATGGTGAGTGAAACTGCTTATGTGTACAAGTTGGAACCTCACTGGGATATGTCATGTCACGTGACATCGATTTTGAGCACTCAAAACATACACCCGGTCAAGTCATTGACAAGCTCCCAAAGATGCAGGAAATAGGGTCAGATCTGTTTCATGTTGGTGAGTTCCCCTGTCAAAGATTACATGGAGGACAGCAGCTCACATATGGTGTCGTAGCAGGTAAGATTGCTGCAGTTTTCAGTCATAGCTGTCTTATGAGCGCATCAGAATTGAGCACCTATAATGACCACGTCCAACATCACCATCCTCAGGGGAAGTTCACTGGCCAGCACTGCCCGTGGTGTCTCCCTGAAATATTCAAGCTCATTGCACCAGAGGACCTGCTAGAGCTTGGTAGGATCGAGGGAAAACAAGTCTATCAGGAAGGTAAATTTGTCTGTTGTTCATTTCGTTTCAAATTTACCATGGGAATTCAAGTCAGGGCAGATGATAAGCTCCTCGTATTAAATTTAACCCCTCTGCCACCCCCAGCTACCATGTGGGACATTGGTAGCCAGTCAGATGGCCATTCAACTACAAAGAAAAGAGGCAGGAGGTCAAAACAAAGTTTACTGAAACACCGCAATCGGTTTATGAAAGAAGTCCTTCCTAAAGCTCTTCAAAATCATGCCATAAACAGCAGTGATTTAACCTTCCATTACTTATGTTGTTATGCTTGTTAATGATTGCTTCTCATATAGCTCACTTTGTGATTGCTAAACCAGCAGATCAGTTTCTCAAAAGACCTCCTTCTCAAGGGCATGTGACTGCAGGCCTGATGCCATTGCCCCTCGAACCTTGTAACCTGATGTCCTACCCATCCCGTGGCCAGTTTTTTTTGTGTCTACCCCCTGGAGGCATTTTCCACTAGCCACTTGGTTTATTGTCATGCGATTTGACAGGGTACTCGATAGCAGTGTCAATTGGCAACTGTTAAACATCTGGGACAGGATGAAGGAGCAGGGCATCGCTTTATCAGAAAAGAGATTGAACTGGTCTAGTTCTAAGCAGTGTCATTTTGGAGTATGGGAGCATTATTCCTCCATCCTCAGAGTAACACAGGATTCAAGAAACCAGAATTCGACTGTTGAAGCCACCTTGGATGAGTTTCTCGCGTTGTTAGGCAAGCATGTCATCCCAGGCATTAGCAATTTGTTGCACAGATACGATAAACAGAGTTGGGAGAGAAAGAAAATGTGAGTACATTTTGGTCAACCTTCTGTGTTTCTGAAATTTGTCAAATGTTTCTGCCAGTGCACACCAACATGTGCTGTCCTTTGATTCAATTCAGGAAGCATTCAAAGCCAGGCCATCTTTGGATTTTCAAGGTATCTTCTTCACGCTCGCAATTAAGGATGGTGGGAGTGAGATTTTGCATTTGGACTGGTTGGACCACCCTTGGACTTATGCATGGGTGATATTACTAGGAGAGGATTGGGAGGGAGGAGAACTTTGCTTACCACAGCTGGGTAGAAAAATCCCCATGTATCCAGGTCAGGTGATTGCCTTCACAGGGCACACGTTGGCCCATTTTGCAGCCACTTGCAAAAACGGCAGGAGATTGGTTTGTATGGGGTATAGTGATGCATGGGTTATAGACCATGCCTTCCCTGTGACTGTGGTGTAATTATATTTTCCACTGATTTGATGCTTTATTAGAGTCTCTTACATTGAATCCTTCATTTCACATGTATATTACAGCACAGTTGCCTCCCAAGATCAATGATTTATGTACAGGTGTGATTCTAGGGATACACTTGGCCTGCCTCAAACATCTTCTTCATCCTCCTCAGGGAGCATAGGACGCAGGGCTGCAGGCAAGAGTTTGGGACAAACAGACATCGACAAGAACCTAGAAAGGCTAACTAAGCCAGCCCCACTGATGAGCTGAGTATGCTCATATGTTGCATGTGAGAGGTCTGAGAGCCTACTGGGCCTGATGAATAAGTCGTCGCCCCAGGCTCCACCAAGGATCTCAATCGCCACGCTGAACTGTCTGTGGAAGCGAATCCTGAGGGACCCAGGCATTGTGGCCTGCCTGGCTGTGAGCACCTATGATACGGATGATATTTGAAATAAGTATACCATTCTCAAATAATCCATGGTTGTCGCCAGCTCATTCCATCTCTCGGCTTCCAGCTGAAGCGATGGGATTTTCCACACCAGGGAAAAATACCACTCGGGTATGTACCAGGCAAAATCAATGACTCTTAAAAGCAGTGAGCCTGG
Organism: Ramaria rubella; assembly: GCA_015039355.1. Lineage (NCBI taxonomy): Eukaryota > Fungi > Basidiomycota > Agaricomycetes > Gomphales > Gomphaceae > Ramaria > Ramaria rubella. The sequence continues at coordinate 44,612 of MU134299.1, read as the reverse complement.
GCATTTAACAAAGACAGCACTGCTGCAGGCTCGCCTCTGAAGCTGCAAGTCTTTGTTTACAGGTACCAGGGCAAGAGTGACTAGAGGAGGGCCGTACACAATGTTTGGATCAAAGGCCTGGTTAAGACAACCAAGAGGGTTTCTCTTGTAGGTAGGGAGTGGCCTGAATGGAAGCCCTGCTGCAAAGAGGGCCTCATACTGAGTTTCAGGTGCAATCCATGTCAGTACTGTATATTTAGGAATGCCAGCAAAACACACACGACACCCTGCACTATGATCACGATAGTGTCCCAATTCTGAAATTCAGGACACCGCAGGTTCAGCAGGGTATGAGGCCCTGAAGGTTGATTATAATATTGAGCAAATGCTGGCCAAGGATCGTCTGGGCTTTGTGTGCTGACCTGAAGAAAGGCCAGATTCAAAGTGTTAGTGTGAGGTTGCCATCAAACAATAGAATGCATACCCAGATTTCACGCACGAAGGACTGGGTTTGGAAGGCAAAAGGGAGATGGGGGAAATAATCAGGAAGAATCCCATCTATGTATTCCAAGGCCTTGGTTATGTCGGTGTTCACGAACCCTCGAAATCAATCTAGGTTACCCATGGTTGGGACATGTCAGTAATAACCTTTGCATGCTAGTAAAATGGTCATTGGTGTGGGTGATAAAAGAACTTGAGGCTGAGGGGGTTGAACTGGGTCAATTGCAAGAGAGAGGGAGATGGTGTGATAGTGGTCCATATGTAGATTCTGCAGAAGCACATGTTGTTATCGATGGATCAAGTTTACATTCGTTTCCTGTGATAACATGCCACGTGCCTGCATCTTTCTTTGACTAAGAGATAGCCATGCTGCATTATGGTGTTTTCCTACCATTGACTTCAAGAAATCGGTATATCTGGGCAGCTGCCTGTGTAATGGGGTGCTGTGCTGTCTCCTGGAACAGGGTGTTGCCTTCATTATTAATGAACTAATGGCCATTGCCTTAAAAAAATGTCAAATTACAGCCCTTTCTTCCTTTCCCAGGTAATTATACTTGCCTGTGCATAATGATTGCAGCCGATGCATAAGAAAAGTAAATTACTGTGGAGTATTTAATTTCTGGTCACACATGTGATGAAAGGTTACCCCTTTGTTCCCTAGCTGTTTTTCCAAAAAAAAAAAAAAACACTGTATTGTGGCAAACCTCTAATTGCAGGCCTGTGAATGGTCTGTTTTTCTTTTTTTTTCTTTTTATGTTGAAATGAAGGTCAAAATAAGAACAGGCTGGAACTAGGAACTGTCATATGTCTAGAGTCTAATTGTATGGTCACAGATTCAAAATAGTGAATGCAGTTCGGCCATGTTCCTAATAAGTGCTGCAAATAAGTAAGCGCACTTCCTCCCATATGCACAGGAAGCACTATTCAAACCAATTTAGTACTAAAATAGAGTCATTTTGCAGGTATACCCCAGATATACAGCCCAGGCAATGGATGCACCTAGATGAGGTTAGTAGGGACGCAATGTATGTTGCAAATTCCAATGGTGTTTGACACTATGTTAAGTAATATTTCAGAAGAACTTCCTGAATCAAATTCACCTCCACGAGTTAAGCTGTAGGGTACATTGCATGCTACTCTATGCAGAAGGATGTCTACAGTCACTACTATAATATGCTCATTACTTACATCATCACGATGGAGTGCCAACACGGTTGCCAATTCAATGTGCTTATGTGGACTGGTTGGGATATAACTGGGCTACGTCATTGCGAGTGGCTGGTTGGTTCATGACAAACACCAGGTTTGTATTCCTAGTTTGAATGCATTGGAGTCCTTGAGAGTCCATGTAACCAATGCTGGTGCAAACATGTGTGGTCCACATAAGGAGCAGAATCAGGAGGTTCAGTACCTTCAAGTGCCTGAGATCATGTCTGAGCCCAAGAGGCCCCCAGAGCACGCAAGCAGCTGGTATGCTTGAATACTAGATTAGATGCACATATCTACAAAGATACACCCTATCTAAACTTTGAGTCTTGTGAGCTCGCACACAAAGCCATCAGAATGCCAAAAGTTGCATGCAAGAGCATATAACTGCATGTGAGTTTCTGTGAGTTCCTGGAATCAAAAATTGACTTATAAAATTTCATACAAGATGTACACTGGTATATATTACGAACCTCTCAGTGACAAGTGGTGACCCATTTTCTCACCACCCACCACTCCCCCGCACACGCATTGACAATCACAGATAGCAAGCTATGGTGAACACGTCAACAGTGCATCACCCCATAACTATTTTCTTCTCTCTGCAGAGTCCATCGAAGCTGACATTTGTGTTATAGCTGCAGCTCAACTCATACTCCTTCTCGCCATCTTCTCAATCATTTTTCCTAGGTTTGTCCCATTGTATCCTTTTCTGTAATTCCTTCACGATATCTTGAGCTCACTCACAGACCATGCACATGACTCCCGCTCCTTCTCTGTCATCCCCACCCTCGTTATTGCTGCCCTGCTACCTGTGTGCACCTCAATTGCAGTCAACCCCACCAACACTACAACTCACGAGCACAGATCTATGTCAAGGCACATATACTCTAACAGTATTCCTGTAAGTACCTCGCCCAACAAATCATACTTACCACCCATACATTTGTGGCACATCAGGACATGTGATTGTTCAATGATGAACTATTATCACTTGTTGACAGCAGCAACGAGGTCAATTCTGTTCCAAAACCACAATCTTTCCAACCCCAAAGGCTCCTGGCGGGTCAGCCACCAAGGTGTGTATCCCCCTTGTCAATTGATCATCTATTTCTAGCTTATTGTTCTCTCCCCCACGACCGCTCCAGCTGACAAAGTAACAGCCTGCGGTCACACGCAACAAAGGCAATTGTAGAAGCAAATAGTGGGCTAGTATGGACACAGGCTCACGTTTGCTCTCCATTAAATCTCCAGAGCCCACAGTGATGCCAGTGCCAGACATTGAGATGGCTGTTGTGCAACAGGACAACAACTTGTATTGTCATGGCAAGTTGCCATATGATGAGGACAAAGTTATGGGGGACCCAGATGATTAGCTTATATTGGTACAATGACACAATCATACTTATTTGAATATGAAATTTGTGTGACACTTGACAGCACTCTGGAATACCTGATGTTCTGAATACCTGCCAGGTGTAGATATGGTGGAACAGACTTAAAGGCATCCAGAGCTCCAAGTATGATACATTTTTGAAAATACTCATCAGTGTTCATATTCCACATATCCTAAATAGTTGTATATACTTAAAAACATGGGTAGCTAGTGTATTTCACCCTTGGAAATCTGACCTGCACTTGAACTTCAAGTAGCCGGCCCCGTTGGGGCCAACTCACTGTACTTCACCCTCTGCATACTTGGAGCTTTTGTATTGCAAATACATAGCGTATTTTCATGCAGCTCTATACACACAAGCCCCAAAATGTGATGAATGTGCTGTCCCCCTGGTGAAGAATATAGAGGGGTATGGGTGTGTAATGTGATTCCCAAATTAATGAGTTTCTTTGCAGTGTTGAATGAGGCATATCTGCCACCATATATGTGAACCTATATGAATGTACTGCTAAAATATTCATGGCAGCCAGACTTAGCGCACCATTCAAGGTCTGGTCAGGTCAGCTGGACAACCTGAACTGCTGAATTATGACCACTCCCTAGGAGGATGAAGTCCGACAGGAATCGTTTGTACAGTCCTGTAGGATATCAAAAGTTCATCTGCCATTTCCTATTGTCTTTTCCCACAAGTAGAGTTGATGATTAGATGTAATACTCCCACAACTAGAAAATTGTTCAAACTCCGTCTCAGATACAACACAGGGATACTCCAATGATCACTAGGTGGTGGTGGTCAGCTTCCAATGGGTTTTGTGGTCTTGGTCAATGCATGGACATTGTATACCCCTATTACAAGACATATGGATGCAGTAGTTTCTTGAAATTCTGAAATATTCATGTTTTCTAAGCATACCCGGTTTTGAAGTAGGATATTGATGATGTAATCACAGCACCATTAATCCAGCCATTACCCTATGTTTAGCAATGGCACTGGAGGATCCTATGGCTAAATGCAGCATGAGATTCTTGGAATTTGTCAATTAAAGCCCATTTGTTGTGAGTTAGTCTCCATTTCAAGCTATCTGACTGCAACAATGCTGCTTCACTGATCATCCACACGCACAGATGATTATCATTGCTCAAGTCCCAACGTGCCCAGTGCCCAGTTTTATTTGGATGGGGCT
>MU134298.1:826021-854027 GCA_015039355.1 Ramaria rubella | reverse complement strand
CTTCCAGTCAACTTCTGGGTTGTGGTCCTGAAGCCAGGTGTAGCCAAGGATCATACGTTGACACCCTAGGTGCGTAACAGCGAACACAGCTCTCTCAGAATGGTCTTTGTACCGCAGAATTAGATCAACATGATCCAGATTCATTGGGTGAGCCATCAACATTGTACACAGGAATAGGATGAGAGAGTGGTCATGCAGTGAGGCCGTTTTCCTTAACAAATCCCAAGTCGATAAACAAGCCAGTGGCACCAGAGTCAAGTAGAGCACAGACCGACTTGATCTCTGCTGTGTCTGTGATTTGAACCTCAACTGGGAGATAGAGGGAGTTTGGGCCTGGGTGGACGCAACAACATACTGTGCAGGAAGGTTTCGTTCCCATTTTTTATGACGGAAGCGAGTAAGAGGTCGGAAAGGAGTTAAGGGTTGTGTGTCTAGCATTTCAGTCTCCGTAGCTGAGGAATAAGGTTCTGAATCCGTATATTCATCATTTACCTGATTATACAGCAGTGGAGTGAAATGATTGGAAATTGGCAGCAGGGGCACACTATTCACCTGCTGCGCAACACAAAATCCTCTTCTTCTTCCTGAGGCTCTGGACCATCCTCCTTGATAGGGCTTGCAGCTTTATGATCAGCAGATGACACCAAGTGAGCAATCCATTCCTCTTTCTCTTCTGCAGTCATGGTACAAACATCAAAGGCTTGAGGACATTCTCTAGAGAAGTGGCCTGGTTTTCCACACCTATGGCAGACAAGAGAATTAGATTGACAGTGACGAGTGGCATCTACCTCCATTGCTACTGGCTGAACAGCTGTGGTGACAGCAGGTGGGGCTAGCTGAAGTTGTGGTGCCAAGTCTGATTGGTGAGGTGGGTGTGGCTTTCTGTGGTTAAGACTAGTAGAGATGATGGTGGGGTGGGCTGAGGTGTTTGGTGTACCATGGGAAGCACTTTGAAATGCTTCATTGGCAGCACGTGCCTGTGAAATTGTCCTAGCCACTGAAAACCATTCAGAAAGGTCATCATCTGAGGGGCGTCCTTCAACCATATTTGCAATCCAACTCTGGACAGAGGGGTCTAGACCGTGACGAAATTTCATGACCAGGGAGGCTTGTTCCGTATACCCAGACTTCTCGACCAGTTCCTCGAATTCATCAATGTAATCATCAACCATGTGATGATTTTGATACTATTGACAAGACTCAAGCTTGGTCCTGGCAGTAGTCTCTTCATGAGGAAGGAAGAATGTTGATTTGAATGCTTTTTCAAAAGAAGCCCAAGAAGGATGAGTAGGCCTGCCAGTTTTTGTTTCCATCTCAAAGATGTGTGTGGCAAATGAAGAGGCACAACCAGATTTCATGAATGACAGGGCCCAGAGGACTTTGGCATGATCATTGGAAAATTGGGTCGGGCATAGGGCAAGGTAGAGCTTGTGTTTAGGAAGGCTCATCCTTTCTCTCTGTCACCACTGAAGTCAGCTGGAGTGGCAGGTGTTGCATGTTTGTGAGTGGTGGGGGGGGAGAGTGACGTGGTCATGAGGTTGGTGACATCATGGTTCAAGGTGTGTACTTGGACATCTGTTTGCCAGAGTTGTTGTGATAACAATTCCTTCTGCTCCCTTTCAACACGTAGGGCGGCCTCTAGGACAGCAACACATTGGTGAAGCTCATTGTAAGCCACTTGGAAATCAAAGGAAATAGGGTCTTCAGAGATGGGTGTAGACATAGTGGAGATAGATGGAATATAGGGTGCTATGTAGAGTGTACCAGAGGGGTTCTGAACTGCTATGCACCTGAAGAAGTCGATTCAGAGACAATAGCAACAGCAACCGGTCCAGTAAGTTGTCAGGCTTTTCTACTATAAGGGCAACCTCCAGGGGGAAGTGTAATATCACACTGCACACTGGCAGATGGGAATCTGAAGATATATAAGTTCACAGAAGACTACATACAAGGATACACACCTGGCAGATGGGAATCCAAAAAGAAAAGCCTAAGGTTCCCACTGCCGAGATAACTACCTAAAGGAGTACGCAAATAAGCGCCGGGACATACTGTGATTAAATAACAGGGTTGGAATCCAATCCCGTTATGTAACCTGGCGCTTATCCGAAGGAAAATGAAGAACGAATGCACTGTGTTTACGTAACGGGGTTGGAATCCAATCCCATTACATAACACAAGTGCTTATGTGAGTGAGAATGGATGCCAAGTTATGTAATGGGATTGGAATCCAATACTGTTACGTAACCGGGCGCTTATGTAAGCGAACTTGAACGAAAAGATAAGGGCAAGGGAGATAATGGGGGGAAGGGAGAAGTGGGGAAGAATAGATAGAAAGAAGAGATCATAGAGAAGTGTAGAACCACATGAAATGGGGTTCCCCTTACAGACACCTTCGACAGGTCGGATTCCCGAAAGCTCCATCCCTTCCTCCTTCAATGCAAGCTCCACTTCTGCGATTGTCCTCAGACCTTTTCCAGTGACAAAGCGAAAGTTACTTACGCTATCTCTTTTTTAAAAGGGATGGCTTTAGATTTTTTCAAGCCTGAACTCTTAGATGATGATGCCTTCCAAGACCCACCCTGGCTTACAAACTATCGGGACTTCACAACAGTACTCCAAGAGAATTTCAGAGCCTACGATCCTGTCAGCAATGCAGAAACCAAACTTGACAATCTCCGAATGTGTGACTACCAACGCATCACGAAGTTTATCATAGAATTCAACCGCCTAGCCGCTAGAGTCAACTGGGGCGACGCCGCCCTTCGTAGGAGTTTTTATACTAAACTTCCCGATCATATTAAAGAGATTCTTGCAACCTGGGACAAAGCCAACATGCTTCCGGAACTCCGACAACTCGCACAAACCATTGACAGCCGTTATTGGGAACGACGAGACAAAGTCAACCATGCCACCACTTCCAACAATAACTACTCTGGTAACAGCAGCAAATCGGACAAGCAAGAATCCCGATTGAACCAATCACAGAAGAGGACGAACAACAACAACAGTTCAGCTTCCGCCTCTTCTACCAAACCTCAGTCCTCCATGCCAAATTTCCAAAACACTCCGGATATTCCCAACATACTTGGAAAAGATGGAAAACTAATGCAACAGGAGAGACAGCGACATATGGACCAAAACCTTTGCATGTTCTGTGGGAAACACGGGCATATCACAAAGGACTGTCCACAATCAACCTCTCTTACTGCTCAATCGAAGGCCCGCGCAGCCTCCCCAATTTTGAGCAAGCCCGAGTCCAAGGCTGAACCTGCGGCCGTTACAGATTCAAAAAAATAATAAGCAGCTCTGAGACGTCCGCACAGACCCAGAGCTGCATTGATTCCATCTGTGCGCTTTTTGAGGTTCGACTCAACGCTTCTTTCAAAATCTGATTCTCTTACTATACGACTGACTTCCAACATTATTCCAAATACTAACATTCAAGCTCTTGTGGACTCCGGTTCCACTCACTGTTTTATAGACTCATCATTCGCTTCCAAGCTTCTGCTAGAGTTCCACAGCATTCCGCAAATCCTGCTAAAGCTCTTCGACAGCACTTCTAATGTCTCAATCATGCAGACTATCAATATGCCAATCTGCTTTCCGTCTGGCGAAAATCAGGTTGTTGCTATGTATGTAACACCGCTTGATTCTAGCTGCTCCATCGTGCTAGGACACAACTGGCTCACCTGCTACAATCCGTTGATTGACTGGGTATTGAGCAGTATATCATTCCACATTCCCCAGCAACAAGATTCAATTCTGATGTCACTCTCCACAAAATCTGCCTCTGCGGTTTCCGGAATCCCAAAATCCGATCATGCAGATGCCCCTCCAACATCCGAACAAGACTCACCTATCAACCTAGTCCCTGCTTCCATGTTCGCTCGCTTGTGCAAACTAGGCAACGAGGAGATCTTTCAGTTATGTGTATTTCTGAAAGGAAGATCCGCTTCCATCATCAACACTTCCCTGAATCCCGATTCGACAGCCAATCTCAATGGTGTTCCATGTTAGATCCCAGATCCGACCCATGTTATTCCAACGTTTCATGTATTCCGATACGCCTTTTCCGCTTATTTCCGACATGTCCCCATTATTATTCTTAGTCACGGCTCTATTTCGATATTACCCCGTACGTCTTATCTTGATTCCCATAGGCACTCTGACTTTGGAACTCCATATCACGCACCCTGATCTTCCATTCCCGATTTCGGAATCCCACATGTCTTAAATATGTTTCTCTTCATCAAAGCTTCTTTAGCTTGTAAATCGTATCATATCATACTGTATTGTATTGTATTGTATTGTATCATATTGTATTGTATCATATTGTATTGTATCATATTGTATTGTATCATATCATATCGTATTGCTTCACTACCTTTCGTATCACTATCTCTTGTATCACCTTCTATCTCTTATATTGTATATCTTATACCTTTCCACATCTCGCATCCTTCATATCTCATTACCTCAACTTGTTATTCCAATAACAACTCGTAACATCTTGACATATTCCACCCATCCTCTATCATTCAACCTTTATTACACTTTGTTGCTCCAAACTTCTACCTGCAACAAGGCCTTCAAACCCTGTTCGGTATTCCAATTATTCCAACTATTCCGATTATTCTGATCACTCTGATCATCCCGATCATTCCAACCCTACCTCATCTGACATCCCAAACCCTCCTTGATTACACTCGCCTCCCAGAAAAGCTAGTCTTTACTTGATATTGATTTATCGTTACTCCTACCCATCCGCATTGACCATTCCATTCCTGAATACCTGAAGCCCCTACTCATCTCTGATAAGTCTCAACGCATCATTGGCACTGACTTTCCGAATAGACCCAATCAATTGGAAACCCGATAACACTCCGGTCTTCAGTCCGAAATACCAGGGCACTAGAAATCCAAGAGGGCGCAACCCATAAGTTGAAGCCAATGCCCGTGTAGATCAGTCTTCGGATCTCTGATTTCCAAGTCATCCAGTATTTCCACACATTTCCGAATATTGCGACTACCAACCTCGGTCAAGGAGAGCTCCGACCAAATCCGACCCTGACGTCAAATCCGGCGAACCCTAACAGTCCGACATTGAATCCGGCATGTGTTTCTAACATTCCATCGGAATATCACGAGTTTTCTGACATCTTCAGCAAGAAGAAAGCAGAAATCCTCGCCAATCATCAACCGTACGATCTCAAGATTGACTTGATAGAGGGAGAGAGTCCCCCCTTGGGAACCATTTATTCCCTATCTCCAGTTGAGCTAGAAACACTCTGAAAGTTTATTGACGAGGCACTAGCCATAGGATTCATCCACCCTTCACTTTCTCCGCATGGTGCTCCGGTACTATTCTCAAAGAAGAAATTAGGTGGACTCCAACTCTGTATCGATTTCCATGGTCTCAACAAAATCACGAAAAAGGACCGATCTCCACTTCCCTGACTTTCCGACCTTTTGGAACACCCCAGAAAAGCGCAGATCTACAGCAAAATTGATCTCCGACATGCTTACCATTTAGTCTGCATCAGAGAGGGCAACGAGTGGAAAACCACATTCAGGACCTGATACAGTTCCTTTGAATGGCATGTTATGCCCTTCGGTCTCACTAACGCACCAGCTGCTTTTCAGCGATTCGTGAATGACATATTCAGCGACATGCTCGACGTTTCAGTCCTCATCTATTTGGACGACATCTTAGTTTACTGCAACAACCTGGAAGAACATGAAGAACATGCCTGTGAAGTCCTCCGACGTCTCTGAAAAAATGGACTTTATGCAAGATCCGACAAATGTGACTTCCACAAGTCAACGGTGAAATATCTTGGATATATACTCTCTCCAGAAGGACTTTCAATGGCAGACGATAAAATCAAAGTAATTCAAGAATGGCCTGAACCCCGAAAAGTGAAGATATCCAATCCTTCCTAGGCTTTGCAAACGTTTACCAACACTTCATTCATAATTACTTCGACATCGCAATTCCGCTCACCTGACTCACTCAGAAAACCATAAAGTGGAACTTCTCTGATGAGTGTCGGCAATCATTCAAAACACTTAAGAAAGCCTTCACCACAGCTCTGATCCTTATGCACTGGATTCCCGATTGTCAACTCATTGTGGAAACCGATGCTTCGGACTACGCCCTTGCAGCAATCCTCTCTATCATTTCTCCGGAAGATGGCGAAATTCACCCTGTAGCCTTTCATTCCAGAACTTTCACTGCCCCGGAATTAAACTACGATGTTCATCACAAAGAATTACTCGCTATTTTCAAAGCTTTCAAGATTTGGTGACACTACCTTGAAGGCTCTGGTTCCACCATTGATGTTGTAACCGACCCCAAGAACCTCGAATATTTTGTGACCACCAAGCTTCTAACCCGACGACAAGTATGATGGTCGGAATACTTATGTCAGTTAAACCTCGTTATCCGATTCCAACCTGGGAAACTCGGAACAAAACCCGACTCTTTAACTAGATGATGGGATGTCTATCCTAAAGAGGGGAGTAGCGACTATGTCAGTGTTGACCCACACAATTTCTGCCCGGTTTTTACTAATGAACAGCTGTCATCATCCCTCCACTCCACATCCCTTAACGTCACAATTCTCCACGCAGTTACCATCATGGGCTTCGAGAAACTCCATGAAGAAATTCGACAATCCATCTCCTCCAATCCCACAATTTCCGACTATCCCACAAATCCTCCAACACCCTGATGGTCAGTTGATCCTCAAGGACTCCTCTGACTCAACAACCAAATCTACGTTCCCGACGTTAACAACCCCCGACTCCGTGTTCTACAATATCTGCACGATCACCAAATCTCCGGACATTTCAGACAAAACAAGACACTCAGCAACATCCGACGTGAATATACATGGCCAAAACTCCGCGACTTTGTTATCTCTTATGTCAAATCCTGTACAACATGTATGTGATCAAAATCCCTACGACACCGGCCTTATGGATTCCTCAAGTATTTACCAATTCCGCCAAGACCGTGGAATTCCATATCCTTGGATTTCATCGAGCCACTCCCGCTTTCATTGGGTTTTGACAGCACCCTCGTTATCATTGACAGACTCACGAAACAAGCAATATTCATTCCAACAGTCACGACGATCACTTCTCCGATGCTTGCTCAGCTTTTCATTCTCCATGTCTTCTCCAAACACAGTGTTCTGACGCATGTTACCTCCAACCGAGGTTCCAAATTCGTGTCTTCCTTTTTCCACACACTCGGAAAGGCACTAGACATGAACCTCCATTTCACCTCCGGATATCACCCCAAAGGCGACGGAGAAACTGAACGAATGAATCAGACTCTTGAGCAATACCTTCGCATTTATTGTAACTATCAACAAGACAATTGGGCTGAACTCCTTCCAATTGCAGAATTCACCTATAACAACGCTCCAAATGCAACAACAGGAGTCTCTCCATTCTTCGCTAACAAAGGTTACAATCCTGACATTTCTGTCCATCCCAAACGCGATCTCGTTTCATCCCATGTGAAAGATTTCGCAATCGACTTAGATGAACTCCACCAGGAACTCCAAAAGAGAATTTCCGATGCACAATCCCGATATGAGGAACCCGCAAACAAGAAATGATCTCCAGCTCTGGACTTCAAAGTAGGTGACAAAGTCTTCGTCAAAGCTGAATTTTTCCGCACAACCCAACCTTCAAAGAAGCTTGCCAAAAAATACCTCAGACCTTTTGATATCATCGCACCCACAGGTACCAGTAATAGAGCCTTTATTCTCCGATTACCTGACAGTATGCGCGCTGTTCACCCATCCTTCCACATTTCCATGCTAGAACCCACAACTCCAAATGCAATCCCGAACCGAATACAGCCTCTGCCTCCGCCAGTAATTATTGAAGGCAAACCCAAATACAAAACCGACAAAATTCTGGACTCCAAGATAGACAATCGCCGACGTTGCAAGATACAATACTTGGTATGCTGGACGGGTTATCAAGGCACCGATGAAGAAACCTCGTGGATTTCTACTATGGAATTAGGCAACGCTTCAGAGATTGTTGAAGGCTTTCATTGCAAATATCCTGACAAACCCGGTCCAACTCTTCCTTAACTTTTTCTTTCTTTTTCCGATTTTTCCGATCCTTCCGATTTTTCCTACATTTTATGTTCAAGTTCCTAATTACATTTCCCTCTGTTCCAAGAAATTCCAAGAAATTCCGCTTCGCGCTTCCGCTCAAATCCCAATTCAATTTTCCAACTCCATTTCCCATATTTCATCCCTTTCCATTTCCTCCATCCTTACTTCCAATTCCCGCTCCTGGTGCTGAACCATCCTTTGTACCCATGTGGTGAGAATCTGCATCTCCTTGGAATGTGTCCACATGGAACTTGCATGACGATTGACGGATTTCCACAATTCCTGGATTTCCTTCACCAGCAACTCCGCTGTTCCTCCCTCACCTATATCCATGCCTTTCACGGCTTCTCCCGCAAATCCCGACGTTCCCAGTTGATGGCACATCCTCCCATCCTTTGTGCATTCATCGCATGTCGCATTCGCTCCCTCCACTATCAGCGAACAAAAAATATCCTGAACCTGACATCCCGCACAACAATACTGTTCGTGTCCGACCCGGTTAATCACAGATTCGTGAACCCTCCTATGGGCAATGGTTCTATCCACCACATCACTTATCCTTCCCCGAAATTTCTCCTCCGATTTTTTGTGGGCCTTCCTCTCCTCCTTTTCCGCCTTTTTCCGCTCCGACCTTCTCTGCTCCAATTTCTTCGCCGCTTCTTTTTGCAACTCCGAAATCTCACGAATCTGTGCCTCTAAATCAGTCCCCGACTCTGAATCATCTCCGGAAATCAGGTCCTCAAGCGAGATAATCGGTGGCATCGACATTTTAGCTAGAAGAGGGTAGGGATAAGAGATCAGGGAACTGATAAGTCGAACCCCATCCATCACTCTTATATATCACATTAGGGGTTTCGCTTAATAACCAAACCAAACCTCCCACGCTGATCTTAGGCCTCGAGGGCTCAGCCTTAAAGAGGAGATACTGTTAGAACCCAGATTCATTCCCAGCTTTTCTGCTTTTCTTCCGATATATTCTGATTCGTATTTCCGACTTCCTCCACCCGTTTTTTACTTATCTCCATCCCATCTATATTTAGTCATTTTCATCAAAGATCTACATCTTTGGTCTCATGTCCATATTTACCTCTACCCCGATCCCGTATTCGCTCTGTTTCAGATTTCCATGTTCGTATCTTTCCGATTCGGATTGTATCAATTTGTTATATATGACTCCTCCATGTACTCGTTAATCAGTTCAAATATTGACCCACCTTGACTTGATAACTTCTCACTTCCGTCTCTAAGTCTTATCCGACTCTCCGATCTTGTCTGACTCCTCCAACATTCCGACCTTCCAAAATACCAGGACACAAAGGATCCAAGAGGGCACAACCTATAAGTTGAAGCCAACATCCATACATTCTGATTTCCGACTTCAATCCCAAACTCCGACATTCCAACAAATTCTGACATCTGACGAGAAGAAATCCAGCTCATAACAATTGCATGGAAGAGAAATTGTTTGCTTACCACAAAATATCACCTGTGCGAGTCATGCATAGGTCTTATTGCCATATTTTAGATTAGAATATGAAAGTACACCAGTAGGCATGTGACTGTGCATGGTGATCTAACTACACAAGAATCGGAATCATTGATTTGTGAGTTTAGCATTAGTAATAGTCCAGATTGATGCAAAAGACCTGGATAGGGTGAATCATACACTTCTTCTGCACATAATGTGAACTATGCTTGATCAGTGCTTGTCTACAGGATTTCCATGGTCTGTGAAAAACTAGTGGTTGGCTCCCTAGTAAACGCCTTCGAAAATACTCAGAATACTTAGTACCATTATTCAAATATATTTGCTGAATCATAATTGATGTATAGGCAAACAAAGCAGGAGAAATATGAGAAAAAGTAGTTGTGCAGCTAGGCATATACATACATGAGTCTCCACATTTTGGTTTGTCTCTAGATTTCGATTTATAAAGTGATACTTATTGGAATGAATTGTAGTGATAGTCCTCTCTACACTACCTTGTTGTGTTTTCCCCACACAATCATTTGTTGAATATTAATCACCGATATTCCTGATTATTTCTGTGCACGTTAGTTGGGTAAATTATATGTTGCATATCGAACAAAACACATTCACTACTTTTGTTCGATCTTCATTGCAGGTTCCAGTTGGTGTGAAACATGTAGACCAGCCAACAATATCAATCAGCTACAGACTAAGTAGGAGTTTAGAGTGCAGAGGTTCGAATACTCACCTCCCCAGGGTTGTTCAACGAAACGAAAGAGTATTTTGATGTTGTCTATGATGGCCCCATTTGTTATAATGTCACTGTAATGCCAACAAAAATTATTTATTGGCCCACCAGTCTGATTTCAAAGCAGCTCACCCAAAATCAGCCATCGGTACAGCAATCAACAATTCATGACTCAGGAGTCGGAAAGCACTCCCTTTGTTTGGTACTGAATGGTGGCCCCTGGCCATTGTTTTCTGGTTTAATGGGGCTACTTGCTATCACCCACCACCATCGCTTGATACACAAATTGAGCCCATTGTGGAGAAATAGTTTGTCAACTGTCACCGACGAGCGATCAAGCGATAGAGTACAACAATCGCCTAATGCAGCTAATTAACAGCACCAACGATTGGTGCTTTTGAGCCAACCCAAGGGTCCTGCACCAACCCACTGGTCCATCATTCGGATCAGTTCCTGGTCGTCTCATTCATTTTGAGTCATTATTTTGTATCACAATCAATATCTAAGAGAATAAAAACAATGGATGTAAACCTGGTGCAAATCGTACACCAATCCGGTGTTCCTGCACCAACCTAACAGCTACCCATGCAATCGGCAACTGGTTGCTATTCCTTTGTGGGTCATTGCATATGATCACAACGGCTATCTAATAGGGTTTATACAATGGAAGGAAACCTGAATAAAGTGACACAATGAAGTAAGTTTCTAAACACGTCCATATAAGACGTGGATAGTGCCTGGAATACAAAGACTACCCACCTTCTTGCTCTGTACTGCGCTTGGCTAGCCTACATTATCTAGAATTGATGTATCTGGTGGATAAATAGAGGTCGTTGAAGAAACGAGCAAGAAGTCCTAATAGATCGACAAGGTAAGGTATTGAAAAACATAAGCGAAATCTAAACGTACAAAGCCATTAGGGGATATCACAATGGCCATTTCGACCGTCGTTTTGATGGACGTTTCAAAATCCTCGAAACCATTGGAAAATCGAAACGCCTCTGGAGTCATTTCAATTTTTTGACAGTTTCAATGCTCGTTTCGAATTTTCCTGTTTGCCTGGCATGACAGCATCTGGCTTCTAATTATATTTAGCTAAGATCAAATTAAAGTGGTTGAACAACTGTACAGCTGCACCCTGGCAACTCCTGGAACGTTCAAGCTGTCACAGTGAGTTGCTCAGTCATACACCAAGCAACAACACATAGATAGTAGAACATGGCACACAAATTAATGTAGCAATATACCTAGCCTGTCAAGCCCACAAAGAATTACATAATTATTCTACATTTTTCACCTCTGTGTACTGTGTACATCTATTACAAGACTATCATTACAACACAGTACTATGTGTTTGTATTCAACACTACTACTAGTAATATTTTTCTTTCCCTCAAAATTTTCATGCAATTTTCATTTCAGAGAGCCTGTTGGTCACTGGGTTTGTTGTGGGATAACCAGTCTGGCTGTGGTGACGTGACACCAAAGGGTGTCACCCAACAGCTGGGAGGTCCATGAAAAGGTGCTTCTAAACAACAGTTGAAACCACTTCAAAACCGTGTAGGAACTGGGGATATCACGATGTGAAACGGTTTTGCATATTTTTCCGTGGATTCACCGCACTTCGAAACGGCTGTCGAAACGACCGTCGAAACGACAGCGAAAGGGCCATCGTGATATCCCCTATTCTATGCAGCTTTTAAATCTGAAGTGGCCAAGTGTTTGCATCACCCAAATGTACACATTGTGTTTTCCTTGATTCGTCCTGTCCACCAGGCTGGCCCCAACATGACCAAGAGAATCATTTGACCTGCCCCAAAGGAAACGATTAGGTATATCCAAGCCTTCTTACTTCCGAGTGTCCGTATCTCAGCCGTGAAACTGCTGATGGTACTTAGACAACCACAAAACCCATCTATGTATCCTTGAAGAATGGAGCAAGAAACAGGTGCAGGAGGCGAATGCGCGCGCTGAATGATATGGCATGCCGCAAGAATTGCAGTCGCGGTTTCATTGGCGATCAAAGTACCAACTGGGAATGCTTTCAACGTGTGATTGAGCCGAGTAGAGAGAATATATCGGATGAGAGTGCCTGGAAAGGAAAACATTATTGCAGCTGTGACAAGGGGTCTCCACGTGTGGTTAAGGTGTACGAAGAAAGGAATGGTGAGCACGTAAACCGTTATCGAGACGATGGTGATGATCCATCGCACGAAGGGGCTTGGTGACGGCAGTACAGGCATTCGGGAGGCAACTGGTGTTCCTAGATGTACTCCCAGACCAAAAGAGGCCAGTGACGCAGCTAAAGTGAACACCGTTCTAGTTAAGCCATCAACGATCTACGAGATCCTGTGCGCATCAGTTCTGTTACTCCACGAGGTATAGGCGAAAACTGCACACATCGTATATCCAAATTCTGTGAAATCCAGAGGCATTAGCCCATGCTGAAAATACATCTAACTGCCAGCTGGAGAACGTGGTTAGTGAGCCGCAAAAACCTAGCTCATGTCAACCAAAGTGGAATGCTCTATTGTAGAACTCACCGGTCGTGATGGCGGTATACAATGGGCCGTAACTACGAGCATGGATCCACCATCAGGAAGTGAAGAGCCAAAGTTGATGATTCTCTACGTACAATAGGGTGATAGGCTGTCGTAAGGCTAGGGCGAAGCCCATTATTGCACATCCTACTGCTTGTACCCAAGCAAGGGGGAAAATACTGTCGCCTTGGTACGTCGCAAGGGCGTGAATTCCCAAGCGAGCAAGTGTTCCGAACACAGAGAATGACATGAGAAGTGACAGAACATGGATCGAAAATGGATGAAAAGCAACGGGGGTCGGCACAGTCTTTCCAGCCCTTAATGGATCAGGTACCACTCGAATACCCTCATTCTCCATATGTACTGAGTTGGGATTCGGGCTCTCTTCATATCTCCTGATATCGGAGGAGTCTTCTGACGAGGCCGGAGGAACATGAGGGGTAGAGAGCAAAGCTTTAGGCAATGCAATTAGGCTTGGCTCGTGTTTACCCTCTTCCATATTCTCTACGTCTGGCATGTTAAGTAGCGTTTTGGTTCGCCGCTCCGCTAGAAGTACGAAAGTGTTCGAAAAGGTCGAAAAGTCGAGAAATTTGACCTTTTCTGCCCCTTTTCGGCCAATCGACGGAGGCAAAACACCATGTAGGTACTATTCAAAATAGTGCAACTTCGATATTATGCATACAAGGATGCCTTTAGTCTATCTAAAATGACGATTCATGCACATGCCTTACGTCGTTTACACGCCCGGAAGGGGCCGGTGAATCCTTTGATATAAAGTAGCCTAGCCAGATACAAAGGGCAACCTGAAGCTCAAGTGAAATGTATTAATAGTGCATCGAATCTCAACCTTGAGCCACAACCGTAGGGGAGAAGAAACTAGCGAGTACGGGTATACGACGCCTGGAGGCGCCAATGTGTGTATAGGAGCTGCACCCTAAGAAATACCTGAAGAAGGAGAGAGGAGGGGAGGTGGTGGTGAGAAGGAAGGAAAGCGACTCAAGTAGAGATGTTGAACGGGTATCCATGAAGTAACGCCTGCAACAGGACAGGGTGCTTGTGTACATAAATTCGAAAAGTTTCCGAAGACCAGCGGCCCATAGCCTGAATCACGGAATCAGGGACCCCTGCGAGGGCAAGAGCGGTTGCACCACCTGAACGGATAGAGTGACCACCAATGTCACGGTCAAGGATGGCGTGCAGCCGGGAGACAAACCAAGAGTAAGTAGGCATGTTACCCTCAGAAGTCAACCACAGCTCAGGATGATATGGGAAAGGACGGTCATGGGCTGCGGCATAAGAATGCATGGCGACGAGAGGGCAAAGACGATGAGGTGGAAAACGCATATGGACCATGATAATGTTCCCCTCGAAAAAACGATCAGCTTTATGGTAGGGCAACAGGAAACTGAAGTGGTCAAGCAGGAAGGATGAGTGCCGCAGGACGCACTTCCGAGAGTCTCACTTCGAAAGACTATCTGGTTGCATAAATTGGGCAGTTCGTAACAACACGTGGAAACGAGTAAGGAGCATCGCAATGAAAAGGAGGTTATCATAAGAAGGGGAGGCATAGTGGTCGAGTAAGCGCAATAAATCTGAATTGGAAATAGGCCGTTTGCGGTAAGGCATGCCACGAATAAATCTGTGGCCACGGGTATTTGGAATTCCAACGACCGTACCTGCACGGATGAAAACCTGCAGGTACTCACAGGTATTGTCTCTTTGAAATGCAGAAATACAAAAAATATATGTATACATATATGTATCTATATCTGACAATGTATGTATGTTTTGTTTGTGTTCTGCATCACCCCTCCCAATAATACTACCTCAGAGGTTGGTGACAGTGAGTCACAAGCCTCATACAACGTACCGTCCACACCATCCTCCTTCCTCACCTCCATCTCCACCTCCACATCAATCCCCACACGCTTCCCTGCCCCAATCGTGCCCCCAGCACCATCCAGCACAAACACCTTGTCCAAACACCTTGTCGAGCTCATCCGACATCAGGATATCCTTTGTGATCAGACACGACATGAGCCCCGTGCCTGCGATCCCCATGAGCACACGCCATATGACCGCAATCAATGCTGCAAACTCCTGCTGCATGAGCTGGCGCTCCGTTGCGGTGAGGCCAGGGATCATGGTGGCGTATGCGAGGTCCTGGGGTGGGGGGAAGAGCACGATGAAGGGGGGGGAGGCGTTGCTCAAGCTCATTTTGCATGACAGTCGAGCTGATTGTGATGCCGAATGTCTGGGGAAGGGCAGGGGTTAGTGTGTGCGTGTGTGTGCGGAGAGAGGGACGCACATAGGAGAAGGTGTGGACGAAGATGAAGGACGTGAGTGCGTGGGCATTTTTGCTCACCCCCAGCGGCGCAAGGACGGGGAACATGATGGTCACGTAGAGGATGCCGACTCCGACTGCAGCAGGCAGCTGGAGCCCTGCGATCCTTGGGTTGTGCGTGTCAGCATTGATCAGTGAGAGCACTGCAAAGCTGACAATGGAGACGACCCAGTTGATGTAGTTTTGGATGCAGGACCGGTTGAAGATCGCGACTGACATGCCGGGAATGATGCTGGTGGGGGGAGGACGTTAGTGGCAGGCCACACATGCAGCAGGGTGTGTGTATGTAGTACTACATACACGATGGGGGCGATGGTGAGTGAGATTTCGAGCATGTCGATGCCGGACTTGACGGGGCTGTGTTCTTTCACAGCCTGGAAGTAGACGTCTGCACAGTACGGTACATCAGCAGCAGACACACACACGACGACGGCACCCGGACTCACACACGACATTCCATGTAGCATATGATGAACAAGTCGACGCTGGATCGAGAAGTTCGAGAGCTTGCCAATACTCCAGCGTGTGTCCTGACATTCCATTTGCCACTGGGCCTCTGTCATTGGTGTGAGAATGCTAGTGCATCACGTGACACTACGTTCGGTCGTGTGACTACACATTTACAAGTATATATTCAAAAAAAAAAATTTGAATTACTTATTGCACACATGGATACCTGAGCAATTGCCCGTGCATGCAAGACTGAGACCTGGATCCATGGGACACCTGCCGCAGGTATTTATCCGCATCCACAAATTAAAAACCTGCAGGTTTCCCATGGATGGATCTGGGGAAAACCCATGGGTTATCTGAAATCGTGGCATGCCTTAGTTTGCAGGCAGGGGGGTGCCCTAAGCTTCTTCATGCCGTTCAGAGTACGAATGACAAGCTGATGTTTTCAAAGGTCATGAACATATGGGAAATGAGGTTCAAGTAAGTTGCAAATGCCCGAAAGGTAAGACCCAACTGATCGTGGCTTGATATGATGAGACATGTAAACAATGTAGAAGCTTAGAATATCAACAGTTGGTTCCACCGTGAAACCATGAAGTTTGACAAAGGTGAGATAGGAATGTAAATGGGAATTATAGGTCTGAACAGTTGACAGGTCAATAGCATGACCCAGGGCAATGGCATGCTCCTGAAGGAGCCGCTCACGAGTCCAGGCAACACACTGAGGTTGCCTAGACTTGGTAGCAGCATGCATCATAACTGCACAGCCCCCAATGCATCCTGAGGGGGTTGAAAAAACCTAATATCACAGTTAGGATGAAGGGAAAATGCAACATCAAGGAGCATGCGTGACAGCACATCAGTGACAGTGTTATTGTTGCCAGAAATGTGAGCAACTCGAAGTGAAATTCTTGACAGAATGAGAATGCCCACAGCATATAAGAGTAGATTATTATAGCCTTCAAGTGCGCGAATGGAACATCTCAATGGTGTTGAGAGAGTCCGAATGAATGAGGAGTCAACGAGGGCGTGAGGCTAGTTGGGAAGCCCAGGCCAAGGCTGAGACAACAGCCAAGGCCTCAAAGAAGAAAATAGAGGAGCGTACAGTGTCCATGGGTGCAGCAGAGCAAAAGGCAGAGTTGTAAGCAGGACAATAAAAGGCAAGGTGTGTCAAGGTGGCATCACAAAAAATGTGAAGGTCAGCTTCACCAGGGGTCCATTCTGTGGACTCAAGCATGTGCACACCATCAGCTTCTTCCATCACAGAAGCAACCCATCCCAAGTCTTGTATCACAGCACGGTTTAGAAAAATAGGGGCAAGCAAAAGAGATTTACCACTAATCTTTGCATAGGCTGATTGCAGGCCTGGCTTGAGGAGAGGAAAAACATTGAGTGCCCAATTAATCCACCCCAAGAGATGCTGCCACTTCAAAAGAGGATGGCACCTGACAATCGTTGTGTCAATAAAGGCCTGAATCGCAGCGACAAGTTCATCCTTTCGTTCACCAAATACGGTGATTGTCATTGAAGAGGGGTTGACAAGCAAGCTGACAATTTCTAAAGTATGGCCAAAAATCTGCTTGTCTTTGGAGTGCGGCAAGTTCAAATCATCCCATAGATGCAGTGACAAGACCTGCTGTAAGAAGGTAGATTCTTACAGTAGCATATATGCTACTAATTAGGGTATATAAGTCACCAGAGTGGCTTATGGGTTGTATTATAAGCCGCCCACTAGGGGCGCCTGTAGTTAGTGGACAACTATACAGTTGTCCACAAGTAATTAGATAAGCAAATCAGACTTACTTGTAACCACACAACTTGCAGACACCAATAAACTATTGGCACAGTCTGTCTAGTGTGAACACTAGGTTTCTTACACATTTTGACTGCCAAAACTATTGGCAGCACTGCAATAAAAAAGATCAAACCAATCTTTTTACCCAAACTGATGAGTTTAACACTCGCCGGCATTCATGGAAACAGTAAACAGACATTTACTGTTTATTCTTCTAAATCAATAGAAGAACGCCACAGTGTGGCTGATAGATCGTAGATCTATGGTTTCGATAAGGAATCGAAGCCAAATGTCTAGATCCAGAGAGGATCCAGATACATCTGGAGCCACAGCCAAGGGCCCAGATGGGAGAATTGAGCATGCCCACGACGTGGACAGGCAAACGGGAATGCCGATGAGGATAGCTAGTCCTTGTATTACTATGATGCCCGTAGCTTCCAACTCTAGGAGTCAAACGCAAATATCGGCGGATCTAAGAAGATCCACACCGGAGGAATCAGAAACAGACAATATATCGTCTGTTAAGAGAACGAAAAGAACTTTGACTAGGTCGAAGTTACGATCATCTCTCAATGAGTCGAGAGAGCCGCTGGCTAGTGACACGGACAATTTGCTGGGGGTGCGAATGTTGCAGCTCCCACATGTCCAAGAACATTGCAGATCACAAAGTTCACCATCCCAACAGGGACAATAGAGCAAGGGTCAGCATGCCGGGATGAAGAAACCTGGCGATACAAATGTACAACCGGACACATTGCCCGGATGATTACGGCTCTCAAAGAGAGCCATAAACACATGGACACTACGCGTGAAGTGAGCCAGTGAGCAGCTGAGGCAGCTCGTGCAGCGGACAATGCCACGAACCAACTCCAAACACTGGGGGATGGTATGGAACTGTTAATACAGTCCCTGGAGGAGGAAATACAAGGACTTTTGCAAGGAAAGGCCCCCAAGCATGGCAACAATCCCAATAGGGATCATGAAGTTGACCGCAAAGCAGAGAAGGCTCGCAGGAAGTGAGACAGACAGAGGATGCCACCTCCGTCTGGTCTGAGCACTAGGAGTGGTCCTTGAGAACCTAGGCCATGATAGAACAAGACAGCATCAGTACACGTGGGTGTACTGAGGAGGAGACGGATTGTGAGCTAGAGGCTCATGATAGAGAAAATATCCATGAAGGAATTCGCAGATCAAAAAAAACTTATGATGAGCAATAAGTGCTCAAAGCAGTGACCCAACAGTCACTGCAGGAGATGATGAAGTCTGATGCCAATAGTGTCAGTACCACGACTAGCACTCACATTAGTCTTGAACATGAGTTTGATCACTGGGATAGGATTGAACATAAGGCAGCACGACAGAAGCACTGTGCGCTAGAACTCTGTGCTAAACACGTGGATAAACTAGTCGAAGAGGCATATACTACCAGGATCAAAGGCGAGGCCTTCGATAAACTGATCGAGTCAGTGAGAGTGGCTCAATCCGTCCTCAGTAGCAGTCATAGACTGAGGGATGCATTTTTAACAGCTGACAAATGTCAACTGTTGTATCAGATTGACAAAGACATCGTCGATCCACCAGTGCAGCAGGATGTGAATACTCACGTCCCCTGGCTGCACAGGCAGATACAAGCAATACCGCATGCAGTATCACTAGCAGTCATGGATGCTGAACAGAGGATCCAGGAGGTAGGAGGAAATTCACCTACATATGTAGATGGAGTCACAAAGATGGTGTGAGCTGCCCTTGAGAAACGCAAGGGCAGCGAGCCAGACAAATCCATGCTTGCCAAAGCCGGAGTAAAACTACCTCACCCAGCAGAATATGCTGGGAAAGCAGATCTTGAAGAATGCAAGAAATTTATCTCAGGGATCCTGAGATGGCTAGGCATGAATAGTCTATTGAGACCATCCAGCACGGAACTCCAATTAAACTATTTAGGCACTCGCCTCAAAGGCAAGGCATTGGAATGGTACACTCGAAATATCAAGCGTCATGATCGAGTCGTAATCGACTGGACCCTGGAAAGTGCAATCGCTGGGTTACAACAGCGGTTGCTTCATGCACTCACGCACAGGCATGTATTGAATAAGTTCGATACAATGGTGCAAGGGACCAGAACCGTTCAGGAATTACTGAACAATATTATGAAGTATGCAGCATGGATGATACATCCGCCAGATGAGTATACGATCCGCAAACGGTTCATAGCAGTGCTGTCAGTTTACTTTTGGAAATGGATCCAAAAGACAGTGGGTAGCGGTGTCGTCATTGCACAGCTACTTACACTGATGTTCAACTCAGTGTGCTTTGCTATCAGCAGCAACAAAGGTAGAACCAAGATGAAGATGAGGACATAGCAGTGACGATGATGATGACGTAATCTGATGACGTAAGCGAAGACGAGATACAACAGCAAATGTCATGTGATTGACAAAGCTGGCCTTGACATAGACGTAGAAGTAGTAGTAGACTTAGATGACTTAGACTTGAGACTTAGACAAGTGAATCCAACTGAAAGCGGTGAATTGGGGTACACTAAGGCGAAACAGGCCTTATATACATGAGCAGAACAACAGATGATGTGAGTATGCCATACAACAATGTCGTCGACAGCAGACAGGAGAAATGACTAACGGTGAGAGGCAGAAAACCAAAATAGGAAGGTGGTTTGTAATGAAATGGAAAAATGAGTCAGGTGGTTGAAGAAATGAATGGAAATGTGGCAGCGAATTGGAAATAGAAGCCAGAAATAGAATAGAAGTGAGTCACAGACAATAGACCATGTGGAACAATTGGAAATATAAGTACAAGAAAGAAGCGAGTGAGTCAGGTGATGAAAATGAGTCATAGCCATCCAATAGGATTCCAGTTGATTGTCAAATATCTCCGAGGATGATTAGGAGAGTTACTTGACTTGAAGACGATCCAGAAACATGTGAACCAATCATGACACTTGGATATGAATTTCCTCCAGAGAGGGAACGAAGACGAGTCCTGCTTGATGAAGTCCTTAGGCACATAACCGTAGCAAATCTCTGTTCCTGGACCAAACTCTTTGATATCCCAGTAGTTCCTGAGTACGATACGATGCCAACCATTCACTGGTTCGTAGTTTGGGTCAAAGCCGATGACATGGAAGGGAGCATGGAAGACAGGGTCGAATACCCAAATGCAATCGTGAATGCGATAAGGAGGATAGGAGGGGAATGTTCGGTATGGGCCTTCAGGAGATTCGACATATAGAGGATAGTACCGATGATGTGTGACATGTGGAGGAGGATTGGATAAATGAACATCAAGGGGAGAACATCGACTAGGAAGTTCGATGCGTGGCCCAACGTGTATGTCTGGCTTGGCAGTCATCTGAAATGAATCATGGGATGTGGTGGTGGCAATGCTGGACGGCATATCGGAAATAGAATTGATGAAGATGGAACAAGTGTGGAGATGATGTATCTGGCAGACTGGAGGTATCACAGCAGATGATGGTCTGGCGAAAGCTGATGAAGATAGGCGCGTGTGCAGTGAGCATCTTTTGTAGTGTAGTAGGTGCTGTTGAGTATCATGCTTGTCATCCACCCAGCTCTGAAAATTTGACTGTCCCCAGTCAACTATCATCGTCAGAAGAATCATCTAAATCATCCAAAGGAAGCTTATCAGGAGCAAGGAGGATGCCATCTCTTGAGAAGTAGGGAAATAGACGAAAGGCCGTGATGCCTCTTTTTGAAACAGTTCCATTGAGTTCCTTCAATACGTAAGATCCACCTGTAGTCCTTCAAACAACTTCAAATGGTCCTAGATATCCTGGTTTCGTCTTCCTGTCTAGTTCGTTTTCAACTCTTGAATTCCTAACCAAAACTAGATCTCCTGGTTTGTATTCACTGCGCCATAGACATCGCCAATACTTTTCAAATTTGGCTTTGTTTTTGAGTTGAGATTGATAGAGTGTGTCTGCTGCTTTGTTGATGTCATCTGAGTGTTTAGAGAGTTGTCAAATACGGAGTGCAATGAGTTCTTCAGTAGTGAGATTTGGCTTGAAACCGGAAACAAGATATGTCACTTCAAGGAGGTTGAGGGGAAGGATGGGATCAACACTGTAGAGAAGATAGTAGGGAGAGAATCCTGTGGCTCTTCTAACTGTGACATGATCAGCAAAGAATACATGATGAACATGATCTGGCCATTTCGATATTTTGCCTTCGCAAGCTTTGATGAGTGCTTCTCGAATTGTAAAGTGTCCTCTTTCTACAACTCCATTTGCTTGAGAATTATAAGGCGAAATGTGAATCTGAGGAATGCCATATCATCAAAGAAGTTCATGAGTAGCGCCTTTGAGTTCAGGACCATTGTCTGTAACGATTTCTCTGATGGCTCCATAACGACAGATGAGTTCTTCAAAGATGAATTGAGAAACTGCACAAGCTGTAGCATTCTCGAGTTTTCGTCCTTCTGCAGCACCTGAAAGATCATCACAAGCTGCTACAATATAGCGAGAACCTTGAGCTCTTGGCATAAGCATAATGTCCAGGTAAATCTTGGAGAATAGAGTTGCAGGGGTAGAAATGGTGATAGGAATGTGAACTTTGTATGTTGAATGAATTTGGCAAGGGTGGCATGAACGAACATATCATTTGACATCAATGAAGTAAGAAGGCCACCAAAAGGGAAGAGAAATCTTAGCAGTAGAGTAGATTCCACGATGACCTAGTTTGTCATGAGCAAGTTCTAGAATATGACTGCATTGAGGTCATTCAAGTATAACTTGTAGTGGATGTCCTTTTGAGCATCTCCAAAGCTTGTTATTTCTGACAAAGTATCTTCTGGCTTGATGGAGGAAGTGATGTCGTTGTGAAAGGGAGGAAAATGTAGGAAGTTTGAGAGTAGTAAGGAAATCTTGGATACATCAAAGGTGATCTTCTGCTGGTCAAGTATCTCTGACTTGATAAACCTCACCACCCATCTCTGTGATCAATACTGTCAAGGATGGCACAAGTGTCTCCTGAACATTCCAATAAATAATTAGCTTCTGCTATCCATTCATAATCTTCTTCTTCTTCTTTTCGTCCTATGTTGTAGTTGTTTTTTTCTTCTTCTTCTTCTTTGTCATCTTCTTCTTCAACATCCGAGTCGTCTTCTGCAGGTCTTCAACGAGACAGTCCATCTGGGCCTTTGTGTAGAGTAGCTGGAACATGTTTGAGATCGAAATCAAAGAGAAGAATACCCTCTATCCAGCGATTGAGAGCTGCATTCAGCTGAAGATCTGGACAATTGACCATTTGGCGAATGTACTTGGCATCAGTTTCGACAAGGAGATTCTTGATACCAGCGAGATGAATTCTTGAATGATGAAGGGAGCGATAGAGACCATAGAGTTCTAACTTGGGCTGACTGTATCTTGATTCTCGTTCATTGATAGGAAGTGAGCCATATCATACTGGTCTTCTTTGATTGTTTTTGTCAAGTTGAAAGATGATGATAGCAATGATGGAAGTGTCAACTGCAAGAATGACAAGTCGTCCTGATTTGTAGTCGATGGTGATGAGGGCAGGAGAATGTGCAACAGCTTGCTTGAGAGCATCCATAGCTTCTTGTCGACGTTCATTCCATTCGAAAGGAACAATCTTGCGAGTGAGTTCAGTGAGTGGTCTTGCAAGTGCTGAATAATTCTTGATCCAAATATGTGATGTACCACAAAGTCCTAAAAATCCACAAACTTTGGTTGTATTCCTTGGAGTAGGCCACTTGAGAATTTTGGAGATAGTAGAATGATCTGGAAGTCATCCTTCATATGTGATTCTTTGACCAACAAGTAAAAACATCAGGTTGAGCAACTTGAGACTTCTTTGGGGAGATAGTAGCAGCACCACATTCTGCAATTAGATGTAGGATTCAATTGACAACGACAGCATGTTCCCAAACAAAACAATGAATGCCTGAGTTTTCTGGAATAGTCTCGTAAGATCCATCTGGCTGTTCATGTCGAGTAGGAGGGCCTTTGATTCTGAGATCATCTATCATAACACCAACATTATCAGGGATTTTGTCTTGTAGAACAAAGACAGTGCAGTTCTGGAATTTGGCAGAGGAATTGGTATAGCCTTGAGGTAGACTTTGATATCACATAAGTCCTAGTGGAGTTTGGAATGAAGTGAGATCACAGCTCTTGGGGTGAATACGTCTGGCATCATAGCCTGAAAAGAGATCAAAAACGGAATAGATGGAGTGTCCAGCAAAGGGAGCAACAAATGAGTCAATGACTGGAGGCAGTCCTGCATCTTTGATAGTAATGCCATTGAGTGTTCGAAGGTCGATGACGTGTCGTAAACCACCATCTTTCCTTCGAGTGTAGAACATAGCAGATCTGTACAAGGCTTGACTAGGCTCATAAACTCCAGATTCAATTTTGCCTTTTGTGAGCTTGATGACTTGTTCGAGGTAGGCTGGAGGAATAAGGATTTGGGGATTAGCCCAGGGGATGTGGTTGATAACAGGCATGATGTAGTCAGAGAAATAATCTGAGCGAAGTGTTCCTCTTTCCGAATCACCATATGCTAAGACTCTTTGGTTATTTGTGAATACCATTGTCATAAGCTTTTCTTCTTCAGGCCATAAGAAACCATCAGGATTGATATTGAGGATCTTGAGGCGTTCATGAGTGAGTTTTGGAGTGGGAATGAAGTTGGGAGGAGTTGGTGATAGTACAGGAAGGTTGAGAAGGGGATCATTGGGAAATCCTCAAGTTACACGAGCATCTTCAGGGAAAACAGCTGGAACCAGGTGAATTCTTCGATGTACAGGCTTGTATTTTCTGTTGGCAAAAGTAGAACTTGTTTTTGGATTTTCTTGATTTTCTTGAGGAGAGGAGATATTCCGAATCATGAGACTTGAACCAGCATATATAGGACTTGAAGAGAAAGACGATGGGGAAGAATTCGAGATTGGAGAAGGGGTATATGGTAGTTTAAAGTCATCTCAGACTGAAGGATGTATTATTCTTGATCCGAATGTAGATGTGGATGGTGATTGTGGGGATTTCCAAAAAAAAGACCTGTCGTCATAATTGTGTTCATCTGAATTGGTTCTTTCTTCAATGCTAATACGATTTCGACGTTGCCAAGGTCGTCCTAGAAGAAGAGAGAATTCGACTCTGCCACTGACCCAAAGATCTGTTGTAGTGATGAGATTTCCTGTGCTGAGATTGACATTGTGAATATGTCCTTCAAGGGGAGTGGTGTGCTGTCCAGTGTCGTGCATAAATGAAGTGGCTGAAAGATCCATAGGTATCTGTGTCTGGTTGGCAACTTCACGTGATACAATGTCGAGTTCTGATCCAGAATCGATGAGAGTATTGACCGAATGTCCTGTATCAAAGCTCATGCGAATGGAGATGAGTCTAGCTTCCCGAGGACAATAGCGCATTGGAGGATTCATGCCCATCTGTTAGATCCCAGATCTGACCCGTGTTATTCCGACGTTTCACATACTCCAATAAGCCTTTTCTGCTTATTTCCGACATGTCCCCATTATTATTCTTAGTCACGGCTCTATCTTGCATCTTATCTCGATTGCCGTATTCGCTCCGATTTCGGAACTCCATATCACACACCCCTATCTTCCATTCCTGATTTCGGAATCCCGCATGTCTTAAATATGTTTTCTCTTCGTCAAGCTTTTTTAGCTTGTAAATCATATTGTATCGTATCGTATCGCATGGTATTGCTTCACTACTTCGTATCACTATCTTTCATATCACCCACTATTACTACACTTCGTTCGCTCCAAACTTCTACCTGTAATAAGGCCTTCAAACCTTGCTCGGTATTCCGATTATTCCGATCGCTCCAATCGCTCCGATCATTCCGACCCTACCTCATCTGACATCCCAAACCCTCCTTGATTACACTCGCCTCCCAGAAAAGCTAGTCTTTCCTTGATATTTATTTATCGTTACTCCTACCCATCCGCATTGACTATTCCATTCCCGAATACCTGAAGCCCCCGCTCATCTCTGATAAGTCTCAACGCATCATTGGCACTGACTTTCCAAATAGACCCAATCAATTGGAAACCCGATAACACTCTGGTCTTCAGTCTGAAATACCAGGGCACTAGAAATCCAAGAGGGTGCAACCCATAAGTTGAAGCCAACGCCCATGTCGATCGGTCTTTGGATCTCCGACTTCTGAGTCATCCAGTATTTTTGTGCATTTCTGAATATTGTGACTACCGACCTCAGTCAAGGAGAGCTCCAACCAAATCTGACCCCAATGTCAAATCCGGTGAACCCTAACAGTCCGACATCGAATCTGGCATGCGTCTCTAACACCATCACTGGAGGGATATCAAAAACTCAGGGGAGGCAATAACTCGTCCAACATGAGGAAACACCTACATTCTAACATGGTTGCATACTCACTCCATGGCTGCTTGATGGAAGTATTGTATTTTGGGTGGAAATCTTGGAAGTTGATCCCATCTGGGAGTGCCATCTGTTTGGATACTTTGCGACTGAATCAGTGTCTTGGACAGGGGGTCTTAATTCCACAAACATACTGGAAGACCTCTCCTGATTTCCCATTGTCAGATGGTCCGGCAGCCAGGGCAGAATTTTCATCAGAAGATTCATGGAAGTGGTTGGATTTTCCAGATGTAATCCAGTTAGGAAAATCAGGTGAATAAAATAACAATTGCTTAAGATTTTCCAATCCAGGAATCCACTGGGATAATCCACCTGGAAAACCATGTGGTTACATGTATGCAAACAATTGGTTTCCCCAGGATTTTCAACTTAGTTGAATTTAAGGAAAATATATGATTTTCCTATGATCATAGACACCAAGATAACTATAAGAAGTTGCTAGGGTAACCATCAGGAAAATCAGAGGAATAATCAATATTTTCCTAGGGTTATTTTGTCCTGAACATTGTAAGGGGAACCCCTCATATTCCTCCTTTTTATTCTCCTTCTCCTATTCTCCTCTCTTATTCATGTTCACCCCTTCTATCCCCATTTCCCTTTTATCTCTCCTTTCTCCCTGTTTTTTCTATCTAATATTCCCATTTCCTTCCTCCCCTCCTCCTTCCTACTCACTTCTACAGCTGGCGCTTCTGTTCGCGATTTAAGCGCTCTCTTACGTGTACAAGTTGGAATATACCTGGGCTACGTCATAGGTCACGTGACTTCCGTTTTAACCGCCCAAAACGTTCAGTATGTTCGGAGTCTTTTCTTAGTTAGTAGCCGCCTCGGCAGTGGGAGTCCTTAGGCTTTGCTCTTTGGATTTCCATCTGCCAGGTATGTATCCTTGCCTGTAGCCTTCCTTGAACTTATATACTTTGGATTCCCATCTGCCAGGCTCTAGTGTGATATTCCACTAGCCCCAGAGGTTGCCCTTATAGTAGAAAAGCCTGCCAACTTACTGGACCAGTCACTGTCACCTTCGTCTCTGAATTGATATCTTCAGGTGCATAGCTGCTCAGGACCCCTCTGGTACATTCCTTAATACTCCATCCACTTCTACAATGTCTACACCCATACCGGAAGACCCGAATTCCTTCGATTTCCATGCGGCTTACAATGAGCTCGTGTGGATACTGTCTGTTCCCTTAACCCAACCACTGCTGCTCACCGTAGATGGAGGTAACGGTGACCCTTGGGTATCATCGTTGTCCACCCCGACAGACTTCGACACCACGACTAAGGCTAACCACTCCACCGACACTCAAAGACACAACTGTGGTTGTCTCTGACATCTCCCTGTCCATCTTCATAAACCACATGGTGCACTCCGTGAAACTTTCCGAAGTAATCGTCGTGCACGAACACTCTAACAGGATCGGTGACTTTTGGTAAACCTTTCCAGTAACAGGTTACCCGTAGGAAGTTGGTATAATCGTTAGGTCGAGACCTACCTTCCCAACTCTGGTACCGCCTTAAAGTACTACTCCCTCCGGACAAGAGACATAGGTCTGAAGAGTTGGTCGAGGAGTTTGAGTAACTATATCAGTAGTTACCATGCTGCTAAGACTATTATAACTGCACTAAGTTCAAACCAGGTCCGTCATCAAAGAAGTACCCCTTCCTTCTTACAACTGAACTTACGGAAGAGCTTTCTCTAGGTCCATCTCACCCATCCTACTGGTCAAGATCAGAGGTAAAGCTTCTATACACACCGCTTCCTACTCCGTGTTGCTCTAAAGTACTTACTGTCCCGGGTGTCCTGAAAACGTACTAGTAACCACTTCACCCAGCCCGTGTCCCGCTCCATCTCGAACGTTCTCAAGTTCTTCCGAGCAGGAAAAAGAGATAGTGGTAACTTTAGCCGTCCTCACCGTCCTCACCGCGTAAAAACCCATCATCCCCCCCTCTCCCCACGCCAGTATTCCGATCGCTGTAGTACCAAGTTCCACACGTGGACCTGTAGACAGACAACTTGGACAACACGGTCATTAAGGACGACAAGAGAGAGTCGTACGTTCCGTTGGAGATCTTGACACTGTGCGACTAC